>VYZQ01014524.1:21565-52346 GCA_013400655.1 Mystacornis crossleyi | reverse complement strand
AGCAGGTGTTTTGTCTTACAAAATTTGTGAATTAAGGAAGCATTTGATGTACCAACATTTGAGTATTGTCCAAGTGTTTTATAACATCAGAAAACTGTTCCTGCACTTCTTGAAAGCTCTTGTCCATAAGAAGAGCATGGAAAATTTCGACTTATTGGAATTTACCTAGGGTTTTTAACGTACAATAACAAATACAAAACTATTGCATCAGTTTTCCATATGCTGTACAGTCTCAACTTGATGCATGAATGGTTTTTTTTCTGGCTGAATTACAATCCATGTGGTACAACAGTCTAATTTTCTCCTTGTGTTTTGCTTATGTGCATATGTGATCTATAACTTGAACTTAGTGACACAGGTTGCCACTGATACCTGTATACAAGGCAGTGAAACCAATGCAGTTCATCAGAGTGTTTCTTTAGATGCTGTAGCAAAGTAAATGTCTCATTTTAAAAAAAACCCTCACCTTATGGAAAATGTAGGCTATATCTAGAAATGTCATGATCTGAGATGGGAAAATCCACATAAAAAATCTGGATTTTCCACAAAGCAAGTAAGTCACTTTGCCATCCAGTGTTCAACCTCTGGTTCACCTTGCACTCAGTTCCTTGGAACAAGAACAGATCCATTGCTGTGCTGCTTCCTTGTCACGGGTGGGAAAACTGTAGTTTTCTCTTTTGACTAACTGCCTTTTCAGAAAGTGGTTTTACTGTCTGTTCCCAGCTGTAGTGCTGCTTGTGCACAGATGGGATGCCAGGGTAAAACAAGAAATAACCACCAACAGTTCATTCTGATAATGTTTATAAAGTAAAGCTTTAGAAAGGGCTCCTGAAATGTTTGTGTTTTATGGATGACACATGCATTCTTTGATGCATGAGAGTTAAACCAAAAGCTGTATTCAACAACAGTATTTGTATTCTCAACTGTTACTGTATGCCAGGTTGATCCTGGGGTGAATTTTGAATACTGAACATTCTTTAATAGACTTCTTTATACTACTGCTTTTTATTTTTTAATATGTGTGTGTCTCTATCCTAGTGTTGAAATTATTTTTCTGCAGGTATATCTGACTATTAAGTAGGAAAATGTTGTTATATTTTACTGTTGAGCAATATATCCTGATTTTTGTTGGGTTTTAAGTAACACTGTAGCATAAATTCAGGAGGGAGGGGGTGAAGACACAGTTGAAGTTTAACAGTAGTTTGGGATGTGCTTATGTGAAAGGGTTGCATCTCACCAAACCTAACCCAACCTGACAGTCGTCTTTCGGACTTGGGGGCGGACAGAGTTTTCATTACGTTTTCCCTTGATCCCGCATTTCACTTTACACTGTTAAGTAGCTTTTCTTTATCGCTAACCCTTGGGCTCAGCCAGAAAATACTGTTGTGCTATGCTTTTTTTCTGCACCTCTCTCCACTTCTTCTTTGCTAGCCTTCTCCCGGCAATAACTCTGTGGCTTAACCTCCTTCTGCTTCACCTCCTGGGGCCAGTCATGGCTTAGAAGCCTCTTGCCTTCCGCCAGTGGTGTTTGAGGGAAATATTGGCATCGCTTTCTCCCACGAGTGATTTCCTCCCTTTCCTTTGTCAACAGAAGAATGGTTTATTATTGCCAGTTTTGGCCTCCTCAGTGCCCTTACACTCTGCTACATGATCATCAAAGCCACAGCTAGCTTGAATGCTAATGAGTAAGTAAATATTCGATGTTTCTGTGCATTTCTGGTGGGTGTGTGTCATGGACAACACTGGGAATAAATACCAAGAGAAGGGGGAATATGTAGTTTTCAAGAAATCAAATTTCCTGCTTTTCTCAAATGTGAGTGTCTCTGTTAACAGCCGGTTTCAGGGTAAAGTCCCTCTTAAATTATATTTAGCTGGGTTGTGTGAGGAAATCTCTTTGCTAAGTGGAGATGTGAAAAGGGGAAAAGAGAGAATATTTATGTTCAATTTTTGATCACTGGTCTAGGTAAACATTAGATTTCTGCCAATAAATTCCGATGTTCAAAATTAAACTGCCAAAGCCAAGACTTACTACCAGCAGTTACCTTTGACAGTTTTCGCCTCAATTTTATAGTCAAATTTCATATTAAACAAAAATAATTCTGTATTCCTAGTTGGCACACTTTCAGCTAAGGGGGAAACAAAAGGTGTTTAAATAGAAAACTACTTTTTTCCTCTTAGGTGAAGGAGAGATGAAAGCAATGAATGCAGTACTGTTTCTCCTCTCTTAAAGGAAGGGATGCTTGCTTCCATGCTTTCTTAACCTATGTAGAAACCCCCAGCCTCCCTTCAGACGGGCTGGACAAGAAATTACCCTAGCAGATGACTTTCGGTCTTTTTTTATAATTCTGTGTGTGGGCAAGTATAAATCTGTTCTGCAGATCTATTAACTAGGTACATCTAGCTATTTTCATGTAGGTGTACAGAGTATCTGGGCTCGAGATATATGTTTAATCATAATTTAATTATTTATTTGGGAAGGCAAAATTTCAACATCTTTCTTTGTCTCTGAACATCTTGACGCAGCTGAGTTTCCATTAAAGTGCTGATCTCTCTATCAGAAGGGGGTGAGATCCAAAGGAATGCAGCCTGGAAATGCAGCTTTATAAACATTTTCTTTGAATTTTTTTTCTCTGAGATAAGAGAAAGGAGGAGTTTGGATTTTTTTCTTTTTTTCTTTTTTTTTTCTTTTTTACTTTTATCGCTATTTGGAAAGTATAAGGTGTCCTTCTCAATAAGATGGAAACACGTCTAATAGTCTCCAGTGTAAAATTTTAGACAATCTCAAGCTAATCATCTTCAGAAAGGGTCCATAAAATTGGTCATGAGGGACTTTTCATTGCCACTAATTTGCAAATCTTCCTCCTCTTTTCATATGCTGATTCCAAAAGGGCTTCATGAAGAAAACTTTTAGAACTTCAAATAGCCCTATCAGGTCTACTGATTATCTTTTTTTTTTTCCATTTGTCAAAATCTTGAACTTGCAGCCATCGACCAGCAACTTGGCAGCATAGCTGCAGCTGAACATAGTTAATCTGCCTGGAAAAGTAGCTTGGGAAGGCGTGGGGCAAGAGGAGTTGCAGAACAGGAATGTCTGCATTGCTGGGCACTTGCACGTCATTGAGAAGGAGGAGGAGCTGTAGCCCATGAAGTCTCATCCAGATGTGTCCCCTGATAGCAGCTGCATTTCCACCTTGCCTCGCAACTCTTTTTTTTGTTGCTCAGTGGGATTTGGGACTGTTTTTACTGAAAGGATAAGCTGCTGCACGCTGGCAGGGACTTCGGGCCTCCAGCAAAGTGTTTTCACAGTGATGTTCCCTCAGTACAAACAAAGGGTGTGCTGATACAGAGAGAGCTCCTTTTCTGAGTGATAGAAGTGAGATGTGATCGCATCGAGTGTGTACTTGAGACACACTTGAGAAAACTCACACCCACAGAAACCAGAGCTTCAAAAATCACTTATTTGAGTAACTGAGGTTCCTGGCTGTGGCCTTTAACCTCAGCAGCTCTTCATCTGAATCCTTTGGGAACTGAGCAGCCTCCACAAGTGCTGCTGGATTCGACTACGCATTTTAGACAGTTTAAAATGACACTAATGCTGAGATTTATTGTGTCACTGACACCTTCCCAGTGCCAGACAAAGAATTTCCTGTGCCAAATATCATGCCAGATATGTGGCAGCTCCTTCTCATTGCTTTATCTACTAAACAGCATACCTGCTTTTTATGCTGCTGTACATGTAACAAGCAGTGCTGGCATACCCTGCCTTTCTTATGATAGTATTTCAAGAGGAATCTGAGGGGGTTTTCGTATTAAAAAACAACAGTAGCAAGAATGAGGCCATGTAATACGCTGATGCAAGCAAAAGGCTTGAAATTCTGCTTTAAAACTCACCTAAAACCATATCCTGTACCTTTTTTTTTCTATGTCCTTCCCACAGCTTAAACAGTTATTTAGAGCAATAGTTCCGGAGTTGTGAGTATATACACATTTAGCTGTGTATATGTATGTTTGTGTGAATGTATAAATACACACACATGCATTTTTAAATAGTTGCGATAAAAGTAAACATTGTCTACATGATAAGAAAATAAGGAACCAACTGCTTTCTCTTGGTCTCAAAATAACCTTGTAGTACTAGTATTAAAAGTTTTAGGCAGTGTTTGAAAGGAGCAGAAGCAGCACATTTGCTTGCTTCCTAGGGAATGGTCAGAAATTACTATGTAGGTGTGGGTTTAAGCCCCAAAAGCCCAAATGTGGATTGCACCACTTAGAGAAAGCTTTCAGTACCAGATGGAGTGTCCTCAAGAGCTTAGAAGTGCTCAGACCTCTGGCTGTCCTGTAGGAATGATGTGACAAATACAGACCTCTCTTGATGCTCTGGCTTTGTATAATTAGTCATTTTTCACTAGCTTACTTTTACGGGAGTTTTTTTTTTTGTTGTTGTTTGGTTGGGGGGTTTTTCTTTTTTTTTTTTCCTTTTTTTTTTTTTTTTTTTTTTTGGTAGTATTGGTAGTATTAACTTTAACATAAATATTTTGTTCCTTTTTTTCTGCCCTACAGAGCAGAATGCTATTGAAGAAACGCTTTCCGGCCGATTGCCTTGGAGAGAGACACCTATTTTTATGCATCATTTATCGATCATGCAGCACAAGCAATTATTTAGTACATTCTATTTTTTCATAAAATTTGCTGATGCCAAAGCTTTGTATTAAAGAAAAAGTGAAGAAATAAAAAAACTTTAATTATGAAATCTTACTCTGTGAGAATTTCATTTTTCTTGGGCTTTCTGTGTTACTACTCAAGTCTGAGAGCATTTTGTAAATTTTGAAAAGTGCTTTATTTCCTTTGAATGATTCCATCTTTGCAGGTCTCTATTATTCTCCATTCATTTGGGACAGAAGTAGTGTAGTAAGTAGTGGAAATCTCATAGAGTGGTGTTGTTACGATGCTGCTCAAGTACTTAACTGCCACTGAAGTGACTAACAAGTGTTGTTAGGAATCATTCCACACCAACTTGTTAGGGAAAAAAGCTGGGTCAAGCTGTCAGTTCTGCTATAATGGACTTACCTTGACTCCAGCTGGGAATTAATTTGAAATAAAAACATTTTCTCAGTTTCTCTTCCTGTAACACTCCCAGTCACCCTGGGAGCCCTGCAGTATGATTCTTGACGTGAGGCCAGGCATTGCTGGAGATTTGCAATGCTCTTGTCTCAAAACACAAGTCATAGACCTTTTCTGTCTTTGACTTTCACCCCACCCTCCTTTTGATAAAAGTGAAGCTGCTCTAAACCGCTTCTTCCTTCCTAATAAAAAGTGAAGACGCAGCATTTCCCCCTCTGCCATGCATGAAGCTTCCTTTCATATCAAGGGTGGGGGTTAGTTTTGGTTCAAATTCAGATCATGGAAGATTGATAACACTCTTTAATGTAGAAACTCTATGCAAGCATGTCCCTTCTTCTGGCATGCTTCTGGCCAGCATGCCACGGCTTCTGTACTGGTGAGGAGGCAGAGGGAAAACATCTCCCCTCACTGTCCTCACTCCGGCTGCTTCACGCAAGTTATGCAAGCCCTGTGTGAGTAATTTCACAACAGTCAGTTAAAACACGCGAGCCTGAGTCGCAGCCAAGGGCTAATGCTTGACTCAACGAGATGGGTAAATGAAGGTAACAAGTTGGGAAGGAAAAAGTAATTGACAGAAGTGAAAAACTATCCTGCGTTTGGTTGTTTTTGTTGTTCTCGGATCAAGACGTAGAAACAGAATGCATTCTAATTTAATTAAATGAACAGAGAGAAGCAATTTTGCTGTAAGATATAATTTTTTTATGTACTGGGAACTAGAGGATTTAATTTAATTTTATTTTTCTGTATAGGCACTTTCAGAATTTAGGAACACAGCCAGATGCTACATTAAAATAGTTTCTTAATTCTTATTTGTCCATCAGGCTTCAGCTGAGAAGGCAGCTTTTATAATAAGTGGTGAAGAATGTGATAGCTTCAGTGCATTTAATAGAATTCTTCTTCAATGTGTCCTTGTGAAATTCTGAAAGAAATATGAAAACAAATCAATAGAGCAGTAGGTGCATTTTGAAAGACTGGAAAACCCCATTGGACTTACTTGTGAGAAGAAAAAAACCCTCAAACATTCTGTGTCTGAGGGCTGTGTGCTTGTAACGTACAGCATGTGTCAACTGAGTGTTGTTGCCAAAAATGGAGGAATGTGGTTAGAGCATGATTTAGGGAACAAGCTATGATACGTGTTTTTTTCACTCATCTCTCAACAGCAGTGGTAAAACTGGTAAGTTTGTGCTTGTCTCCTGAAACAAAATTCCTTAAGTGCTATTTAATGCTGTTGCACAGGGACAGCGTGGGCAGTGCAGTGACCCAGATGCAAAAGGCACTGTAACAGTTCCAGTTCATGTTTCTTCTTCAGAACTGCCGCAGAAGGAGAAGTTGAGTGATATTTGGAACAGAAGGGTTGACAGGACTTTTTAGTGCATTTCCCTCCATGGAGGATTTAAATAACTCAGCATCATCTTTTCTAGTTTTAACTTTGAGCCTCTAACAAATGTCTCAGCAAAGCGTTACTAATGATACAACTTTTGATAGGTTACTTAGAGTCAAGCAATCAGTGCATGTTTATCCATTAGTGAAATAAATATGTTCAAAGATGGACTCTGCATCACCCCAGAAACTCATATTTTTACTCTGGTTAGACAGGAGGAAATCCCCAAAGTTTTTCATAGAATCATAGAATGACGAAGGTTGGAAAAGCCCTCTAAGATCATCAAATCCAACCATTAAGCCAGCATTGCCAAGCCCACCACAAAACCGTGTCCCCATGTGCTACATCTGTATCTTTTAAATACCTTGATCCAGCCTATCCAGATGCCTCCCTGGCAGGAGGGAACCTTCCTGCCCTCCAGAATATCAACCCAACTTGGCTGCAAACTGACTGAGGGTGCACTTGATCCCCTCATCCAGATCATTGACAAAGACATTAAACAGGGCTGGCCCCAGCACTGAGCCCTGTGGATGTGACTCCATTCCCCGTCGCTCTCTGGGCTGAGCCATCCACCCAGTTCTTAACCCTTGTGTGGTGCACCTGTCCGAGCCATGGGCAGCCACTTTCCAAGAGAATGCTGTGAGAGGGACACAGTGTCAGACGCTACCAAAGTACAGGTAGGCACATCCACAGCCTTTCCGTCATCCACTAAGTGGCTCACCTTGTCACAGAAGACCAGGCTGGTCAAGCAGGACCTGGCTTTCCTAAACACGTGCTGCCTGGGTCTGACCCCCTGCTTGTCCTGGATGGGCCATGTGATGGCACTAAGATGGTCTGTTCCATGGCCTTCTCTGGCACTGAGGCCAGGCTGACAGGCCTGCAGTTGTCCAGACCCCCCTTCCAGCCCTTCTTGTAGCTGGGTGTCACATTTGCTGACCTCCAGTCAGCTGGAACCTCCCTAGGCAGGTGGGACTGCTGGTAAATCATGGGAGGTGGGTCTGTGAGCACCACACCACCCAATGTGTCTCCTTCCTTTCCTGTCCCTTTTGAAGAGTTTTCAGCCATCTCTTGCAGCACTCCAGTTGTGCCAGTCATGCCACCATGTCTCCATGGTGGTAACCATGTCATAGTCTTCCTGCTAAGCTGGCTTTGAGGAAAGGATGCTTTATGAAATAGTCCCACTCTGTTATTCCTTAACTGAAAGGGTGTCTAAACCAGATTGAGGTAGGGAATGCTCTGATCAGATTTCCACAGTAAGAAGTCTTTGTGCCTGAGGAGCTGTGGAAGGGACTGCTGCTTGTGGCAGAAGATGGCCTTGATTAATGACTAAGGGCATTAAAATACTTTCAGATGGAAAGGGAGCACCAGGTGATACTTAATGCTGGTGCATCTGCAATGCTGTGTCTTGAGTTTTTTGCCCCGGTGTTGTGCTTGCTTTGGTGGCATCCTATGGTAGGTATAAAGATCAATTCCAGGATAGTATGTTTATTTTCAGACTCAATCCAAGGTATCTGAAAAGTTCTTTTAAGGCATATAATGAAGACCAGTGGCAGAGAGCAGTGAAGGATTCATTTTCATGTGTTAAAACTGCATGCAGCCTTCCCATTTGTTTTCTGTACTTCAGGGATAAACCTTGATCTCTCTTGGTAAGTGCAAAATAGGAAGAACAGATTCATAAGCTGAATTTGGAACTGCGGATGTTTGTACTTGTCCTTAAAATACATTTATTCAGTAAATTTATCAGCTGGACTGATGCCACATTTTTAAACAAACAGTAGCAATTTTTTGCATTAAGAGGAGCGTGGCTGGGTCACTGTGCCCTGCTGAGTCTGCTGCTCCAGTCGTAAGCTGTGGGCAATGCTGCTGACCTGGTTAATGGAGCACCTGAAGATTGAGTGGTGGAAAACACTGAGCAACAGCTGGATTCTCAGCTCTGGGCTGGCTGCACTGGATGGGAGAGGAGACACTTAGGAAAAGAAGGAACAATATGTCTCAAAAGTGATATGGAAGCCAAGAGATGTCTATCTATATGGAAACATTCACCCTCCCTGGAAGTGGGTGACTTAAATTTCTTCTGCCAAGAAGGACAAAAACATCACAGTAAAGAATTTTAGAGGTGTTAGATATACACTGCCTGTTTCCAGATTAATATGAAATATTTGTTGTCAGATGACCTGTCTGCCTGTTGATTAAATCTCTTGCTCGAACCCAGTAGAGTGGAAGTCTGGGTGCACACAGAGGAAATGACAGCTTGGGCTGTCTGCTTCCTAACCCCATGTTTGATTTCTGTGTTAAAAAAACAAGAGCAGCCCCAAGCTTTTAGAATCCCTTTGGTTTGTTTGTTTGGTTTTGTGTGTAACATTGCAGCAAGTGGAGGAAGGGGAGAGGAAATATCCAATATTCATGGCTTATTTCAACTGCGAAATGAGACTTGCTCATCAAAAGTAAATAATCCTGACCCATAACACAGTCTTAAAATCAGTTTTATCTGGTATGATTTCAAAGCAGGTTCAGGGTTTTTTTTTTTCATTGAATCTTAGAATCATTAGAGTTGGAAAAGACCTCTGAGGTCATCGAGTCCAGCTATTGGAGGCAGACCATGATCATCTGGAAGTCACTGTTCCAGCTTTATGTTTTCTCAAACACTTGACTTTTATTTATTTATTTATTTATTTATTTCCTTTTATTTTAAGCGTTGCCCAGTGTTAGAAGCCTGTAAATTTGGGGGACAGTTCAGATCCAGAAAATGGGCATTTATCATTCCCCACTGACTGCTTCTGTGAAGTATATTCCAAGACAGCCCACTTGTTCCAAGTACCTGGATATATGCTCCTGGCAGAGTGGACAATTCACTCCTGTGGAATGTAACTGCTAATTCAACACTTGTTTCAGTTAACTACGAGATCAAAAATTAATTTGCTTATGAGAACTTCTCATTCTCACTGCAAATGGTGGAGTGAGTGTGTGCATTGACTTCTGCTTGTAAAAGAGCAGCAGATCCATTGCCCAGCTCCAGTTTCCTGCTGCTCTTAGCAAGGATTTGACCTGGCCACACAAAGTCTGTGTCTCTTGAGTGAGTGGGAAAGGAAAAAAGGTGTTTTGGACAGTAGCAGCTGAATTCTCCTTTTCCTGTGTCTTCTGTAAGGTATTTATTTCAGAATGGGGTAGGCTGGGCTCAAAATTTGGCAAAGAAAGGGGGATTTAAACTGCTAAAATCTGCCAGCTCTAATACTACAATTCCCTAAGCATCTTGCTTCATTGATACCTGGAACTGGAGGCACCTTAGTTTGTTGAATGCCTTCTTGATCAACTTGGAAGCTTTTCAGTTGCCTCCAGTTTGGCTCATGTAGCTGCCTGGTGTATTGTAATCTAAGCAGCCTTGCTCCCAGCTAATCCCCCCTGGGATCGAGAAACCAGATAATGAAGTGTTTTGGCCAAGGGCCTGATCTGATGATAGATGCTTTCAGAGAGAATCATGTGTACAGCAGGAGGGCTGGGCTCCTTGCAAAAATACATCTGTGGATTCAGAGAGCCACAGGAATGCCAGGCCACCGAGGTAAAAAATTAACTTCCCCTCCCCAGTTTATCAACAGCCACGTGGTGCTTGTTTCGGGTATTACCAGTGTTGGAAAAGAGAGTTGGGTCTCCCTTGGTTATGCATAAGGAAACCCGAAGGTGGCTGTTTCTGGAGGGTGACTCCTGTGGATGGAGTTTGCTGAGCTCTGGAGGATGTCGGGCTTCCAGCAGCATCGGTGGGATGATCCCTGGGGAGTCCCTTGCTGTGCCTGCTCCTTCCTTTCGACCCCGAGCTGAAGCGCTTTGTGCTGGTGCGGGACACAGCGCTTTGGTGCTGACTGGAGATTTCTGAGTCTTCTGAGGAAGCACATCCCTGCTTTACAAGGCTGTAAATCAACAGCCAGCACTGAGTGCAAAACTCCAGCCTGCCCCAGCCTTGCTCAGACTTGACCTCTTTTATCTGAAAGAGCCATTTGAGGTGGGACTGTTGATGCATATGGAAAGCAGTTGCTTTAAACGGGCAGGGGAGCTCACGAACAGAGGTGAAATGTTTCATGTGGTTGTTACTGGTTTTTGTTAAAGGGTGGCTGTTTTTCCCATGTGAACTGTGTTTGCATCCAGCACCCAGGTATGAGGATGCTTTACTCAGTTCTGCCATTGTTCATGTGTGTTGCTAATATGGTTTTGTTCTGTCTCTTGCAGGCAATCACTTCTTCCATCGTAACTCTCTGTCCCCCCGAAGCCTGGTCTACGAGAGCGAGTTTTCAGCCATCGAGCCTGCCTTGGACATGTACGACGAGAACAAAACCTGAAAGGAATCCGTGCTCCTTCCTGGCCCTTTTTCCGTTTTTTTCATTTCTCATTCCTATTGTTGTGTACTCTTTCCATGGATCTCCTTTGTCTGAAGAAGAGCTGCTTTTTCCAGAACACGAACCCGCCTTCTCGATTGCACAGATGAAGACCAGCTATGGTGGATTCTGAGGGTGGCATCTTTGAGCTGACAAAGAGTTGTGCGCAAGCAAGGTTGTCTGATGGAAATTGCTGAGTAACAGCATGGGGAGCTGTGTCGGCCCAGCCGCGGCGATGCAGGAGAGGTTTTACGGTGGCCCTAAGAGTTTTTGCTGAACTGCAAATGCATCTCTTACACAGGCGTCTGCTGTTTCCAATTTTTTAATTGTCCAGGTGGTTGGGCAATGTCAGAAAGGGAACTGGTTGTAGAGGAGATGGCCAGTGACTGGTAAAAGCACTCGTATATCTCGGTCAATCCATAACCTTACTGTGAAATAGCCCCTTCTAAGAGGGACCTTTATAAGTGCATTGAGTTTCCTACAACCCACTTAACCCCGGACAGTGGCGAGCCCATCTGACGTTCAAGCTGCAGAGAGGACCTGCATTTGCAGAAAGATTTCTAGGAAATAGGGTTTTTTCTCCAATTTGATTGAAGCAGGAGAAGAATGGTATACATAGAATATACTTTTGGTCCTTCTGTGTGCTGAAGTCAAGTGAGTCTCTTTCTTTAGAGAGGACATTCACAGAACCAGCACTTGATCTACCTGAAAACCATTAGACTTTTTGAAATATGCAGGAATCGAATTAGCTTTCTTTCTCACGTAACCTTTTTTTGGGGGGATGGGGGGGTAAAAAAATCCACCAAGTTTTTTCACTGAGGTTTTTTAAAAGCCAGCATGTTGACATTACACAGAGAAGAAAAGAAGTAAGCTTCTTATCCCACTCTCCTCTTGAGATCTGCAACAGTTATTTAACAAATATGTTCTCTGAGCTGTGCCCTTTCCCACTGACATCAATAATGGGAAAGCAGAAAGCAGGAGAAGAAAGGAAAGCAGCTACTGCTTTGACACGCTGCAGGAAAAATCAGTTTTTACTGGCGTGCGACAAAAGCGGTGGGGAAATGGATATTGTTTGCAAGCTTCTGAGAGAACAGTGCAGAAATGGAGAGCGAGAGAGGAACCTCTGGAGCTAACTCTTCATCAGAGTTCCTCAAATGAGCCAACGTGGAGGAGCGAGCGCTTCTGCTCCACCTTTTCCTACTGGACAATGCATAGCTGTTAATGAATGTTTGGATTTTTATCCATTGCAGTCTAAGTTACTGTAGGTGTAGAAACTCATTTGTGTCCTTGTAATGTGAAACACAGTTTCACCCTTTATATAGGAATCTTGAGAAATCAGTTAAGCCAAAAAGAAAGGTAAGACTTATCCTGCCACGCTTTAATTTCACCTGCTTTTGCTACAAGCAGGGGGATTTCCCCTCCTTTACAATGTTTTTAATTGTATAGCAGTCTGCTTAACATATATCCTTTTCTGAAGTGTGGTTCAGCTGTGTCTTAAACATGGATGTTCAAGAGAAAAAGAAAAACCCAGCTGTGTAAAATGAGGAAATGAGCCTCTTTGCCGAGCATGCTTTGACTTTTGTTGCTGTGTGTGCGTCAGCTTTATTTAATCTGATAATTCAAGAGTGGGTGGCGTGAAGTGTAGGGAGTTTTTTCTCATAATACCCACATTGATATTTACCGAATGCACTTTTATTGCCATTCAGCTCACTCTGGAAATGCGCTGAAGCCCCGAGCTTTTTTAAAGAGCACAGTTTTGACACCCACTTTCTCCCACAAAGCAGAAGGTCACAGGAAGTGCCACAGTGGCTGGGGCAGCAGCCGGTCGTGGTCAGCATCCCTGCTCTGCTGGCGGGTGTGCGAGGCAGCTCCGGGCACGGCCGGCGAGCCCGTGCACAGCTCCCCATCCCAGCCTGGCTGAGCTGCAGCCCGATGGGACTCGGGGGCGGCAGGAGGGCCGGTTGAGCAGCCCCTGCTTCCGTAATTACATCTGCGAGATCGCAGCGGGGACACGTGGGAGCGGCGCCTTGGGAACGCAAACGCCCGAGAGGAAAACCACCGTCTCTCAAGGATGTTATGGGGCTTGATTTCATCTGTGGAGAGCAGTCAGGTTATGATAAACCCAGATACCTGGGTGTTCCTGGTTAAATGCCAACATGTCTTGGTGTCTCTGACCAGCACAGAGCTGCTCCGGTGGGGTTTTGGGTAGGACAGGCTCTTGTAGCACTGCGTAGGGTGCTGGTGCGCCAAGCAAATCCTTCTTGTGGGGGCTGCCCCATCCCTACACAGGGATTTCCCCTAAGGCCACCAGGAATGTCACTGGAGCACAGTTTCAGCACAAAACCAAAACTGATGATTTCTCAGCTCCAACTGAGCCAGTTTGCACGACCTATGCACCAGAATATACAGAAAAACTAGAACAAGCATCGAAATTAAATTTTTAAATGATAAAGCACAAAGCCCCCAAGGGCAAAATAATAAATAATGTAATTTGTATTTTGCTAAATCTTCTTTCTAACCGAACATCTTGTTTTTAAGCAGGGGGAAGGCAGGTTTGCCTCAGTGTAGATCAGGGTCTGGCATAGTGGTGTAAAAATGGATTTGTGCTGTAGCATCTTGGATAGGGGAGCTGACATTTGTAATTGACATCCTGGATTTGGGAAATCTTGCAACACTGGAAAAATTAAAAGCTTGTTCAAGCAATCGGTTCCTATGTGCGTGCCAGGACGTGCTGGAGCAGGCCTTCCCCCAGTTAGTCATATTTAGGATGGGGAAGAGGCACCTCAGCAACATGGGTAATTTTTTCTGGGCTGTGCTGGTAAGCTTGAGGTTTTCCTTTTAATATTAATCAGTGTATAAAAAAAGCTTGATGAGCATCGTTGTTCTTGTTCTGCTGCAGTGGTGCTGTGTGTGGTTGAGTCATTTCACAGAAGTAAAATATACGGCAACCTACCATGGACTGTAAGTGCCAGTAACTTGGAAAATCATTCTTAAGGTTAAAAAAAAAAATGCTTTTTAACAGGAAAACATTCAGTTTATGACTTCTACATATAAAAAAAACCTTTTACCTCCAAGTGTTTTCCTGAACTATTTAAACCCCAACACTCCGCCTTCCCTTTCTTGGCTTCCTCTTCTATGAAAGTTTTGCATGTTCCCATAAGACATTTGTAAAATCAAGGTTTGCTTGCATTATTAGAGGATAATTGCCAGTAAAAAACCAGACTGTAAGTGTGCTTTTTACCTATAATACACAACATTAAATACTAAATTTGAAGCATGTTAAAATTTATCTAATGACCCTCACAACTGTTCCCTCCAGTGAGCTCATGTGTTGGAATCTGCATTGTCCCTTTGCTCTAGGATGCTTGCCCTGGCACCTGAGGATGCTATAGGAATAGCCAGGTATCCTACATTAGCCAAAGAAAGACCAAAAATAGTTTCATAAACATATCTAGGACTATGTTATGAGACTTTTACACATCTGTTTTCTTTAAACACATTCATGTAAAATAGTGCAAAGGCTTGGGAGAGCCAAGAGCTTTTTACCAGCTACTGGAAAGCAGAGGGAATTTTGCAGGAAACGTGGGTCATGCTGAGGCTCCAGGACTTTTTCAGTCCAATTTGGGTTTGAGGTAGTGCCACAGTCAGGTCATGAGCTGAAGGATGAAGGCACCAGAGTTGAGCTGAAGTTCAGGCAGCTCTGCAGCCTGATTACTGGCAAGTGAGTTGACTTAATTATTTAAAATATTTGTTATTTTGCTTAGCTAATAGTAATTTGTTTTTTACAGCGTAGAAAATAGCACAGCAGCTCACAAGCCAAGGCACAGTGGGGCAAAGGCAAGAGCCACAGGGCTGCTGCCAGCCCTGCAGGGTGGGGAGAGAAGGACAGAAGAGCTCAGGGCAGAGACCTCAGGAAACACCTTCAATTTCCCGAGTAAAGCTTTTGCTCCTTTTTCACCCTGTGTTACCCAGGCATACTTGACCTAATTTTCCAGCCTGAGCGATGCAGAAGAGTGTGTGATGTGCCATGACAGCTTGCATATGTGTTGTTATATTTAAAGATATCTTCACTTTTTCCTTTCCCTGCTAGACTTGCTGCACTGCAGGGCAGCCTCAGCTCTGGCACACTCGGTGGAAACTGGTGAGCAGGGGAGGGAGTGAGAGAGGGAAAGATGCTCCAACTAAACAGACTGGGGGGAGGTCAGGGGAGAGGTAGACAGTACTTCAGTGTGTTAGTGCTCGTTTCTGCTTTTTTCCCCTTGTTTTTGAAATAATTAAGAGAAAAATCAGTACTCCCTATCCCTTCCTTGTGGGATGCAGTGACAAGAGCAGGGCTCCAGATGGGATTTTGCTCCTGATGCAGGGCCATGATGCTCTATAAGCCCCAGCCAGTTGATGTCCTGAGATGTTGACCAAAAACCCCAACTCCACGAGGGCATGTCAGATTTACCTGGCGCATGTGAGGTGCTTTGGGGGGATGAAATCTGCTCACAGAGCCTTTGCAAAGCACCACTAATTGACACCTTGTTACCTGTCCGTTGATTGATCCTTTCATTAACCTAGTCTTTTTAAAAGCCTGCAACATTCCCAGACACTCTTAATTCTCCCAATTAATCTCTACCTTCCCACTTCATCAATTATTACTTGCTTCCTCCTTTTCTGGAGAGCTGGGTGAAGGTCCCTGTTGTGCAGGCACTGCTGTCCGCCTGTTTTCCAGCATCTTCTCCATCACTGTGCCATCACCTCACTGTGCCATCACCATGCCAGCCAGCCCGTCCAAGAGGATGCATCCCTCCAAACCAGAGTCACTTTCTGTGGGAGCACAGAGGTTCCTGGTGGGCTGTGCTCAGCCACAGCAGGGTGTGTGGGACCTGGCTGTTGTTGTGGGATGCTCATTCCCTGGATCCCTGAATGGAGCATCCTTTTGCTCTTCTGCCCATTAGCCTCATGGCGATGCCCACATAAGCAGAAATGGATGTGTACGTTGTGCAATAACATCTGAATATTTTTTCTTTCTTATGAAAATAATGTCCAGGATCTCTGGGCTTGGGGGCCCTGTGGTATAAAGTTTTGCCCAAAAATAGTCCCTTTCCTAAGGAGCTAATAATTAAGTGTTAGTATTCCTACAAAGTAAGAACTACATAGTGTTTTACTGAAAGTTGAAGCTACTTAGAGTAATTTCAATGCAAGGCTGAGGTGTAACATCAGTTAGTGTCATACAGCTGGGACTGGGGGTTTGCAGCGCAGAAATCAGACGGACATGTATGTGAAGGCTCCCTCACTCCTGCTGGGCTATTCCTTTCTCCTCTTGTATGCACAAGCCCCTCAGGAGCCAGGAGCTTTTATTCTTGTCCCTGAGCTCAGCTGTGTACATTTACGTGCCATTTGCCTTTTTATTTTTTCTGCTTCTCACATACTCCAGGGCTGCCCTTTGCTTGGCTCTGACTTATCTTCAGCTGCCCAAACCCCTCGGTGGGACAAGAGCCATTAACTCCCAGCAGAGCAGCTCTTCTGGGCCGTGTTAAGGCATGGATCATGAGATTTGCTGTGGATTCCCCCATGCCTATGTCTGTAACACCCTCAGACTGTCTTGGGCAGTAAGAGCTGTAGCTGCCTGCAGCCTTCCCACAGACATGGGCTGCACTGGGAGGCAGGATCATACAGAAAACAGCTCAGCCACCCTCCTGTGCTCCAGCACAGGAAAGTCTGGGCTTGAAAGTAAACTTGTTCTTTGCTGCTGTTAAGCCAGGAGTGTTTAATAGAGTGTTCAAGGCTGTTAAAGCAAAGCTCCTGGTGCAGGTTCGTGAGATCCCAGCAAGGCAGCACCCCAGATTGTCGCTTTTTGCTTGTGCTGGAAGGTGCTACATGAACGAGAGGCCTTCCCTGTGCCACCACATCAGCAGGCAGACTTGTCCCACTCTGTATGTCTAGGCTTAACTCCCAGCACTGGTAAGGTCTGTCACACCACTCCTATAAAGGGGAATAACCTTTCATAGCAAAATGAGTGATAGCATCGCTCTTCTGCTTGTCCCATCAGCCCTGCTGCAGTTTGCAAGTAGATGTTAAATACTGAAAGATTCTCTGTATGACCATGCCTGTCCAGGATCACCTGCTCGAGGCCATGGTTAATTATGCACTGAATCCACCACAACAGGATCATTTTATCCCAGCAGAGAGGGAATACCCCAGCCTTTGGGCACAGGAGACTGCAGCAAACAACAACAAAAACCCCCATTTGCGTGCGTGTAAAATGGAAAGTCTGAACTGGCTTGGTGTGACCAGGTAACCTCAACATGCCAGCAGCTGCCAGGGGTCTGGGGACGCTGTGGAGACACAGGCACGTGCAGTGCCCTCCCGACAGCCAGAGCTTTCCAGCCCCTGTGGAAGTGTAACTTGCCAGCAGCAGAACTTATTGACATGTTTTGATGTAAGTATAACACTGTATTGTAGTTACGTGGTATATGCCGATACATTCATAGTGTATACCGACTAGTTAGGGTTTGCTAATGTACTACATTTCAATAAAAAGCAATTTAAAAATACAGAGTTTGTGAGTCTGCTGTCTGAAAATATGGGAGGATGAAAGCATCGCCTAGTGACTCCAGTCCCTCCAGCATTTCTTGCAGAGCTGTCTTACAGGACAGTGTGGAACAACATTGTCAAAAGATCCACTTTCAGAGATGATTTTTCCCACTCTGATATAAATATGTTTTTATTTTGCTGTACAAGTGCCTAGAAATCATTAAGGGCCACATGGTTAAAAGGGGCTTATGAATATGCTGGGGACACTAATCCACTTTCCCTCAGCTTTTGCCACCCTAAAGATGGCACATGGGATCCTTCAGCATCTTCTCCCAGTGCTCAAACCCTTCCCACAGGACACCCAGCCTTCAGAAACCACCGTGCTGCTCCCCAAAACAGGCGTGCCATTGAGGTGAAGGCACAGCCTTGAAGGCTGAGCCAGCTAATAAATATTTATATTACCATAGTGTACAAAGGCTCCGGCTGGGATTAGGGCACTGCACTAACAAAGAAGATAGATCATCCAGGGTTAAAGGATTTATAGCCTAAAAAAAACCGTGGCATTCCCATCTTCCTGGGAGCTGGGCAATAAGCACAGAAATGGCAGATGTCAATGTTTTCTGCAGTTGTAACACTTTCAGAGTTTGCTGGGAGGCTCTCTAATGGTTATTGAAACAAGAATAGCGGTTCACTGAATTATTGGGAAGCTGCTCTGCAGCCAAGGAGTGAGAGGGAACTGCATCTCCCGCTGTCCTGTGTACCGCAGAGATCATCCTTGGACTGGGCCACAAGCTTTGAGAGGGCTCCAGAGCTGCAAAGCGAGGACCAAAATGAACCAGCTGCCAGGAGCGGGTTGCCAGGCCCCCCACACTGGGCTCACAAGGCTGAGGTGCTGGAAGTGCACGTTCTTCAGAGTAAAAAGGGCACATTAATTCCCATCTTCCCGGAGGGGCGATGGAAACATCGCCAGCCTGGGCAGGAGAGCTGGACATGTCCCTGCTGTTTCAGTGCCCGACCATCCTCTGGGGTGGATATTTTTCTAATAGCCAACCTAACCTCCCACACCCCCGACACAACTTCAGGGCATTCAATTCAGGTCTTTTCAATGCAGCCACAATGTGTCACCGAGAGGATAAGGAGCTTTGCAGAGCGCGCAGGTGACCCCCGACTGCCCACCGAGGACAGTACAGGGAGGTAGCACTGGGCGCCGTCCGGGCACGGGGCTCGAACCCGCGACCTCGGCGCTGCGGAGGCAGTGAGGGGGCCGGGCCGCCAGAGGGCGCCGTGGCGGCGGGCGCGGTGTGGGCCCCGTGACCCNCGCGTTGCTTTGAATTATTAAGGTGGTTTATTTGCATATTTTGAGTGTGTGTGTGCTTTTTCAAGATGCGGAATTGTCACAATAAGACGTGGTGTGTAAAAAGTAGCAGTATGGAAGTTGTGCTTTGCATGGGCCGGGGGTGAAGCTGTGTGGGTGCAGCCCAGTGGAAAATACCCCTGTGTGTGGGGGACAGCCGTGTTTGTGACATAAACTGCTAAAATAACATGACTGTCACCAAAGCACAATGTTAACAACAACAGCAAATCCCGTCACTTTTTAAAACCCTATTTATGTGCAGAATGCTTTCAATTATGTGAATTACAAAAATGTGCATTTTACTTTTGTGAGTTAGACACAGCTAGTCATGTATGAGCCCTGTTAGACAAACTAATTACAGAAATGGCGCAGTTGATAAACATCCTCAGCATATTTCTTCTTTTCGCAGTGTTCAAAATTATTTTGAACTGCTCTGTTTGACGTCATGTAATGTGTGCAGTTTTGCATATAGGCCTATACTTGTATTCTACAATTTCCCATTTTTTTCTGGGAAGAAGAGATGACGCCTGGTGCTATTCTGAGAACATTTAAACTGATTTGTTCCTGATGGGTTGAAGCTTTGAACTGTGTTTACTTTTTGAACTATTGTGGCTCACTGAGAGTCTTCCTCAGAGCTCCTGCAGGTTAAAAGCCGCGTGTCCTGAAGGAACGGTGCAGCTGCACAGTGACATCTCAGAGTTAGAGTGGGATGTTCAGCTGAGCTGGAAAGGTGTTTAAGTTGCTGTCAGGCTCAAGTTCTTAAACATCTCACTACTGGTCTGTGTGTCAATATTTGACACATTCAGTATTGTCATAGGAAGGATTGAAAAACAACTTTTAATCCGTATCCTGCCTAAAACTACGGAAGAAACACAGAGCCCAAACAGATCCTGCTGTGCTAGATACATACATGTTTCCTTTAGGTTTGTCACATGGGCTTGCTTTGGATGATGTTTCACTGGAAGGACACTCAGTGGTATATCCTTAATTTACTAATTGCTACATAGATAGCCAAGAGACATAAGGGAGAGGAAGTGGCATGTTGCTTGATAAAGAATGAGATAAGGATGAGTACAGTTGGCACAGGCTTACCCAAACCATGAGAGCTGAGAATTGAGACCGGACTCCCTACAAAGACAGAGCCCAAGGAGCAACCGTGCTCCCTCTGCAAGTCCTAATACTAGAGAACTTTTAATCGTGAGTGTGTTGCAAGATTAATTTGTGCTAGAGATGCTCATAGTGCATTATCTAGAATAACACAGCAAAACATCATCTTAGATATTTGTTTTATCTAATTGAAATGAATACTTAATTGAAGTAAATGGATTTGCTTTACAAAGTCTGGTCCGTCAGCATTTACTCTGAAAGTGTCTCCTTTCTTCTTTAACACATATACAAATTTTTTTGCTTCTGTATTGCCAAATTTTGAGTCGCTGACATCTTTGTTTAATCAAAGTTCTTCTGGAAACAACCCTGAAACCTGTGAGCACCAGTTTTTCTAGATCTACTTGATTCCATTTGGACAAGTTATCTTATCTGCTGTTGGCATTGGTGATGCTGAAGGATACAGTGTTGAAAACTCTTGTGTCTTTTAGCTTGGTAGGCTTAAAAATCACTATTAGCAACAGAAACCCCACAGAGGAAAATGCATTTCACTTCCTTCAGAAAACACTCCAAGGAAGGCGGAGGATTATAATGAGGCTTTGTAGGCATTTAATTGCCATCTAAACTTTGTCCATTGCCAGTAGGTCAGGCTGCAGTTGGTTTTTAGGTAATTTACCTGCAGTGACTGGATGTGTATCTTCATTTTCTCAGCCAAGTACCGTGGCACTTCCATGACAGCTGTTCACAGACTGTTAACATCAGCGTTTTTCTGCAGTGATGATCCTGTGTTTTTGCTTAACCCAGTTCTTTGTTTTGGTACTACCTTGCTGTAATTTCTCTCTCTTTGCTTCCTAGGTCTCCTTGTGGGAACACTAGACGTGGTTTTGGATTCCAGTGCCAGAGTTGCCCCATACCGAATTCTGCACCAGACTCAGGACTCTCAAGTGTATTGGGCAGTGGCCTGTGGTACGTGACTCTTGTCGGGGACCAGATTTGAGTTATTCCCGTGTCTTTTTGGTTCAGATGACCGGTTATCCCACATAGGAGTATCCTGTGACTGCTCAGGACACTTGCAAGAGCTTCTGATGGTGTAGTGGAAGATTGCAGAAATGACAAAACTCAGTGTTGTTTAAACTGTTATTGAGAAACTTGAAGCTCTGCTAAAGGTTCTGTTTCTGCAAATGTTAGGAATTTTCTTTCTTCCAAGATGTGCCTTGTATTTGCAAGGTTGTAGTGAGATTGTGCAGAGAATAAACACGTGCTGGTTTTGGTGGGATGATGAGTGTTGTGCTCCTGCTTACCAGGAGCACGGCACAAAATGGGAACATGTAACATTGTTCAAGGTACCAGAGGTTCTTTGGGGAATCTCTTACTGTCTTGGTCCAGTTTATGGTTTTTCTATTGTTTCTGGCCTGGAATAGATGTGTATATAGATCTGTAAAATGTATTAGAATCGGGTTTTTTTTAACATCAAGGATCTTTGGCCTCTTTTACTTGAGAATGTAACTACTGTTTTAGAATATCATAATACCGCTGTCTGATGCCTGTTGGTGAACTTTGATTAAAGCTCTAGGTCCTAATACTTGCTAAAGAGGAAATATTTCCAGACATATTTGTTAGACCAACTTTGTTTATAATAAGAATCTTCACTTCTCACTTTGTGGTGGAGACATAAAATGTGATTGTGAAGGTATCATTTGCTAAGCTCACAGAGGCTGATGTCTTGTTTTTCCTGTTCCCACCTTCTCCCCAGGCACTGACAGAATACTCTCCCTTGCAGAGCTGCTTAAATTCTGCAGAGGAGAGGTTTAGACGTTGCTGTGTTTCACAGAAACTCAGGTTCCCTTTTGAGGAGGGTGGAGGCAGAGAATTAAGAAAGACAGAAAACAAAATGGCAGGTCAGGAACTACATAGAAAAAAGGAGAATATTTAGTGCAGATCTGTAATTTTTTGGTATCTTGACACTCAGTAAGTTATTTTTGTTTGATTTCAGGAGTGTTTTAGTTGATACTCTCTGTATCTCAGTTACTTTTAAGCAATGCAGCATGTAAGTGTGAGATGGGCTAGGTAACACCCAAAATCAGTTTGATAAATTACTGTACTGGAGTAAATATGTTGTCTTCATCCAAAGTATTTTTTATCATATCTGGTTCTGATTCTGCCATCAAAGTAAGAGTACTGGCATTCCTTTAAAGTTATAAAATATATGCTGCTCTCTGGCTGAAAAATGGAAATACTTTATTTACAGTTCACTGTGTGTAAATACTAGTGGGCAGCAATCTGGTCACACATGCAGCTTCAGCTCTTCAGCACTTTGTTTTAATAACCCTCCTTGTAAGAATTGCAAACTTTCACTCCTTCATGTATGTCATTCTAATGTTGTTCTTACAAAGATGTCAGTTATCGAGGCCAGGCTTATTTTAGCAATTTGTCTGCTGTCACTTGGTAAGAGATGCAGCTCATGAGCCAAAACTGGACACAGACTTTATTCCACTGCTGTTGTTGCTGAACCTGTGGGTTTATTTCACAATCAGAGCATTCTATAATTGATAATTCTGTGCCCTTAAAGTAAACCATTTTGTATTACTCAAAATCATTTATGCTTTAGAAACATTGTCAGATGCTGTGGTAGATGCCAAGTAAGTTTATACACAGAGGCAACAGAACAAACTTTTGTGGTCGTGCATATTGGGCCATACACACAAACCCAGATTCATATCCCTGCAGTCCTTTCAGACAGGACAGCTTATTTGCTTCTAGTTTTATTCTTGGATTAGCTGGCATTGGGTTTTTATGGTTTGGTGTCCAACTACAAATATGTGAAGATGATTTCATGGCTGAAGCTGCCTCCCGAGGAACTGTTTGTGTCATTTGTTTTTCTTCTTTTCCGTCATCACCACACAGAGTGGTAAAATGTGCTCATAGAGAAACTGACTAGTGGCAGGCATGCTGTCAGCATTTTTATATATCCCACTGCCTAAGTATGAAACTAGAAGGTAGATTTACTGGGATATGGTAAAGAGAAACTTAAAGCTGTCTTTGACTTGCATTTAAAAAGATTTCTTTTCATCTGCATTTAACAATGTTTCTTATCTTCTTAAAAAAAACCTGATTTTTTTTAATCTCTTCTGCCTTTTTTTTTCTGTCTACAATATAGGGACAGGTATCAATAGAGAAGAGGAAAAGACAAATACTTGAAATAATTAATGGAAATTAAGGCAACTTTTTAAGGAAAAGTTCTTTAAATTGGTTACAGACTGGAGCTTACCCTTTGTGAACTGTTGTAGACTATATGGTTAAGGACAACTAACCATTGGATAGAAAATTTGCTGAGAAGTTTTTACGTAAGAAAGCAGAGAACTTTTTGACATAAATATTTTGGTTGCTTTTTGATTTGTATGCTCCCTGCTGACCACTGCCCTGGGGAAATGGAACCTCTTTGTAGGTGTAAAAAGTCCAGTTGTTCCGAAATTTTAAGGTTCTTCTGGTAGTTCATTATCTTTGTTCTAGAATGCCAGTAATTAAAAGAGTGCTTCTTGACGAGAACATAGGAATGCTTTTTGTCTGGGGAAAAAGGCTGTGTTTGGTGTGCATTAGCAAATAGGGTGATCTGTTGGTCGTGTGCTGATTATCCTTGGTGACAGTGGGGGCATTTTATTAGAAACATGATGGTGGTGTACATAGAATATCCTTGACATGTACACAGTTGGTGTGTGTGATTTATCCTAATCACTGTTCAGTAATTATTAGTTTCCTGCTGTGAACTTGGAGGAAAAAAGACCTTGTTCTAATTTTTTTTTTCTTTGCTCTTGCCATCATCTTTCTCCCCTTCAACTAGGATCATCTCGTAAAGAGATCACAAAGCATTGGGAATGGCTGGAGAATAACTTACTGCAGACTCTGTCCATCTTTGACAACGAAGAAGACATCACCACCTTTGTCAAGGGCAAGATACATGTAAGTGACGTGTTTCCCTGAAGGACTTCCAGATCCTGAGAAACGATGGGGAGATGACTGTAAGAATTTTTTACCCTTTTCAATCATACATAGGTATGAAACTCTCATGGAATGCATTCAGCATTGTCAACATCAGGTCACAGTCAGAACGCTGAACAAATATATTTGAAGAGGAAGGATTATGAGCAGTAGATCTCAAGGAACAGCCTGCTTAGGATGTTCCTTCTAATCAAAATATAATACCTCTTTAAAATCCGTGCCAGTTATGCCTTTGATGCAGGGAGAATGTTTAACAAAGGTTTATCTAGCAACAAATGGAGGAGAGAGAATTCTAGTTTGCAAGCAATGTACTTGCCCTGCCAGTGGTCTGAGAGGCACCTGGGTTGTAAAGGAACTGCACCCCAGCTTCCACTGACTTTGGAATCTGGTGTCTTCTGGTTGTGCAGTTAACACACTTCAGATTCCCAGCCCACAAATCCTCCAGAGCAGAAACTTACTGAACTGCAGAAAATTGCATCTGTTTCAGCTCTCCTGCCAGATTCTTTTTATTTTCTGTGTGTGTTTGTGCATGGGAGAGATTGTGGTCATTTGTTTTTCCTTGTGGCCAGTCAAGATCTGACAGACTGCAGAGTTCTGCCCTTCCTGGCAGATGATGATCTTCCCATTGAAGAAGCATGTGTGCAAGTGAAAAGAGACTTCAGTTCTCCTGCAGGGTGTTCCAGGTGTTCCAAGCCAGCCATGAGGAACTCAGTCAAACATTAAACATGAATGTTTGTGGCATGTGTTCAGGAGTTGATCCCAGACTCCCATAGTATTTGACTGCCCTTTCTGCATGACTCTGCTGTTTCTCTGACATGACAGGAGGACGGATAAGTGCTGTGTCCTGTTCTTTTGTGCCTTCCAGATTGCTGCTGTGACCCTTTGCTTTGTATATTATTTCTGTCAGCAGGCACGTTCACTTCCATTTCTCCTCTCTCCTCCCATGTCCTTTCAGGGCATTATTGCTGAGGAGAACAAGAATGAGCAGCCTCAGAGTGAAGAGGATCCAGGTAAATTCAAAGAGGCTGAACTGAAGATGCGGAAGCAGTTTGGGATGCCCGAGGTGGAGAAGTTGGTCAATTACTATTCCTGCAGCTATTGGAAGGGACGTGTCCCCAGGCAGGGCTGGCTGTACCTCACTGTCAACCACCTCTGTTTCTACTCTTTCCTGCTGGGCAAAGAGGGTGAGTTATGAGCCTACAAGTTGTGTTTCTATCATTTCCCATGATCTTTTTGATGCAGTCGATCTTTTGTGTGAACTCACTTTTAAGATGACAGGTTTTTTTCCTTTTAGGAATCCTTGAGCTGTGTCTGGCTCAGCACATAAATCAGTTCTTGCTCTCACAGTCACTTCAGTGCTGTTTAGATTGAATGCCTGAGTCATTCTTTTAAAACATTTCTCAAGTTGTACATCTGTTTTACTCAGACTGGATTACTTTTTACGTTTTAGTTAGACTGGATTAGAGAACCAAGCAGTACTTTTACCTTGGTGAGTTTTATCTGGAACACCTGCCAGGACTCAGTATTTACAAAGCTTGAACTCCTGAGTCCAAAGCTAATTTGCTGGAAAGAAAAAAAGGAAAACTTCAGTAATTGTAATTGAAAGCATTTATTGGATGCGAGATAGTCCTTTTGGAACTGCATTATTTCTAGTCTAGTTAATCCCAAAGGTTATTTCCAAGTATTTTTGGAGAACCCAGTGAAATTGTGAAGAAAAGAACTGTCCCTGTGTAAGAGAGGGAGAAAATCCTGCTCTATTGAGAGCTTGCAGGCTGCTTGACCTTCATTTCTGTTTGGTTGTTGTTTTGCCTCAATTGTAATAATAGTATTTTTTAATTCTTTTTCTCAGTTACACTGGTGATCCAGTGGGTGGATGTAACCCAGCTAGAAAAAAATGCTACGCTGCTGTTCCCTGAGTGCATTAAAGTAAGCACGAGGGACAGTGAACTCTACTTTTCCATGTTTCTCAACATCAACGAGACATTCAAGCTGATGGAGCAGTTGGCTAACATTGCAATGCGGCAGCTACTGGATAACGAGAGCTTCCTACAGGACAAGTCTCTCCCGAAGCCCAGGAGGCCTCTTAAGAACATCTCTGCATTAAAAAGGTACATGTTCCCAGCAGTGAGAAAAGAAGGTAGATAACGGGATTGTAAAAATAAATCTGCATTATTTTGTGGCTCCCAGTTGCTACTGGGGTTTTCTTGCTCTAGGGACTACATCATTTACTTCAGTCATTAGCCCTCTGCTTGTTCTCTCTTTTTCCCCATCCCAAATTTGAGTTGAATTCACACACACCCTTGTGTCTTTCTCATGTATGTTTAGGCACTGTCAGAAGGAATTTTCAGCTAGAAATTGCTGAAGTTCATAAGTAAAAAAAAATTGAAGGAAGAAAATTACACCAGCCCCTTTGTCTGAAGTTAAAGATTTATAAAAAGAAACAGATTGTAATTGTATTGTAATAAATCCTCCCACTGGGGTCTGTTCTCTGCAGTTTCAGGATCTGATGTAACATTTCGGTTTTGCAGATGCACTTGCATATTTTATCTTGTATTGCAGGACGTACCTTGTCAGGGAGACATATCTGAAGGCTGAAAGAGGAGTTAGAGGAGGGGTGGCATCTCAGTTAGAGAAAGGAATATTAAGAATACACAGCACAGTCTGAAGGCTGTGATTGGAATGAACATTTGACATGAGCGTTTGAGTGGGTTATTCCAGTGAGTAAGAGAACTTCAGGGTACTACCTTTTACTTTTCCCCAGAGACCTGGATGCTCGAGCCAAAAATGAGTGCTACCGTGCCACTTTCCGGTTGCCCAAGGATGAGTGCCTGGATGGACATACGGATTGTACCTTGTGGACACCATTCAACAAGATGCATATTCCTGGCCAGATGTTTGTTTCCAACAATTACATCTGTTTTGCCAGCAGGGCAGAGGAGGCCTGTCATCTCATTATTCCTCTCAGGGAGGTGGGGATTTCTTAGCTATAAGTTAAGACTACAGGCATCTCTTCTCTTCTGAGTCCTTCTGTCCTTTGTGCTGTGCTTTATGGATAATGAAGAACATGCTAGATCCAAATGGCTCTTGTCTTTGTGTTCTAGGTGACAATAGTTGAGAAAGCAGATAGTTCCAGTGTCTTGCCCAGCCCTCTGTCCATCAGCACTAAAAGTAAAATGACCTTCTTCTTCGCCAATCTGAAAGACCGGGATTTCTTGGTACAGAGGATCTCTGACTTCCTGCAGAGAACACCGTCAAAGAAACCCTGCGGCATCGACAGGGAATGGAAGTGGAATGTGGCTGATCCCAGCAGCGAGGTACTAAGGAAATAGCTGGAAGGAACTTTATCAGCTTTTCAGAGTAATGCTCCTTACAGTGTGTTTGCAGTGCTTGTCACCAGCCAGTGCTGTCTTTGTTAGGCCATGAGCAGAGGAGGGAGCCTGAGCTCAGACATTTTCTGTTCTCTTGTCCAGGAGGTTCCAGAGCTGCCTTCCAGCAGCCCCCTGGCTGTCAGCCCTACGTCTGCTCTCAGCCATCGGCCCGTCAGTTTCTGTGCCGGGCAAGTGCCAACAGCCTCACAGGGTCTGCTCAAACTCTTCAGGAGGGATGCTGAGGAGCTTTCTGGAGCCAAAGGGGTAAATAATATTTTTATGTAAAACAATTAATTTAAATAGTTTGCAGTAGGTTGCTGATTTCCTGGCCTGCTCTAGAATGAAAATGCATTTTATCCCTGCTCAGTATCACTGCTGTGTGTGTCACAGTGGTAGTACTGCATAGAGGTAACTTGACTGTCAGTTTACTCTGTTTGTTCTGACATACCTGAGATACTTGACCAGAGACTGAGAAATGAGTGTTCTGGGATGTGAATTCATGGCTGTGAAGAATAACTTCTCTTCAGAGCCAGAAAGCAGGGAACTGGTATCTCTGCTTGTTAGTTACTCATCATGATCCATGGTTCTGCTTGCATTTATGTCGAGATTTGCAAGGTGTAGTTATAAAAACTTGACTTTAAGCAAGGTCATAACTAATTCAGAACAGGGTGGAAAAGGCTTTAAATGTCACAATGTATTTTTCTTGTGAAGTGCAGGCCTGAATATACCCAGAAATCATCTGTCCTACAAACATAAAAATGCAATAATCTCCTAAAATAGCCATATTTGTTCCTTTGAAGGCAAAGGAGAAGATGAAGGAAGAGTCATGGAACATTCATTTCTTTGAATATGGGCGAGGGATGTGTATGTACCGCACTGCCAAGACAAGGGAGCTGGTACAGAAAGGAATCCCAGAGAATCTCCGTGGAGAGCTGTGGCTGCTTTTCTCAGGTAGGATGTTGTGCTGCATATTTTGGCAGCAGGAATAAGCTTTCTTCACATCTCAAAGGAAAAGGTAAGAATCTTAGCTCATTTCAGAAGAAATTAATGACAGGTTAACTCCATCTGAATGATACTTTGTGGTGGCTTTCTTTATTATCCTAGTAGCTGTTTGTCCTCTTTTGTCTGTGTTTCAGTGTTGGGACCTAGACTCTAACATGATTTAACAATGCGTTTGTTGCTATATTTTCACATCTGTTTGTAGTTCATGAGTTCATGCAGTACTTCTTGTCCCTCATCTCTGAAACTGGGAATCTGTATTTCAGAGTACCAGAGGTAAAGCAATGTTTGTCGTTTCAGGGGCTTGGAATGAGATGGTGACTCATCCTGGTTACTACGCAGATCTGGTGGAAAAGTCAATGGGAAGGTACAATCTTGCTACAGAGGAAATTGAGAGAGATCTGCACCGCTCTATGCCAGAGCATCCTGCCTTCCAAAACGAGTTGGGAATTGCTGCCCTCCGGAGAGTCTTAACAGCTTATGCATTCAGAAATCCAACAATTGGGTACTGTCAGGTAGGAAAGAAGTCTTAGACTTGGTAGTCCTACATGTGATTGACTTGGACTTTCTCTGCAGTTTTTTGTTCAGTTTCAAGCGTTTTCTTCATGCTGTCTATGTAGTGGTGAGAAAGTAGGAAAGAAGTTAGCTGCATCATCTCTTTAACATCCTTGGAACACAGTATTTAAGTAGACTTTTCACATTGCTGTTAGATGTAATGTCAGTGTCTTTCATAGTTTTCCTGCCAGAGCTTTTACATAGTTCAGCATGTAACTATTTTCATAGTTCTGGTTTTGTTAAAAGGAACAATTAAATCAAATAAGTGATGTTGCACATGGACAGTATATTGAAAATGAAGCCATTTGCTGCTTTGTGAAACAACTTCCTGGAAATTCAGGTTCATTTTGTGTATTGCTGTGATGTTACAGGTTCTCATTATGTTGTTCTGTTACGACCGAATCTTTTAAAAGATTTTTATGAAGACTTTGAAAATTATTCTTGTTCACGTTGTTTACTGAAAGTGTGTGACAAAAGGTCATCAAATTATTTGCTGCCTCATGAACAGAGGAACTGAAAACAGGAAGAAAAACTGGCTTAAGGTCATCTATTGACTCAGATAGCAGTAGAAGCTGGAAATAGATGTGACTCTTAGTGACACTTTGCTGTATTCATGCTTTTAAGTTTAGCTGGTCTGTAGTAGCAGAGCTTTCATGAAGACCTCCATGTTTTTCCCCTGCACCTTTTTGTTTTCTGTGCTGGCTCCTAGGCCATGAACATTGTCACCTCGGTGCTGTTGCTGTACTGCAATGAGGAAGAGGCTTTCTGGCTCCTGGTGGCTTTGTGCGAGCGGATGTTGCCAGATTACTACAACACAAGAGTAGTGGGTGAGTCCTTGTCAGATTCCTGCTGCAGCCTGGATTTTCAGCTATGGTTGCACCAGCATCTCCCAGGAACATTTTTTTGTTCAGAATTAATTAAATGTGATGTGTTTTAAAGATAATGAAGCACAACTCTGTTTCATTTTAAAGTGGCAGGGGTATGATGGAGACATAGGAAGAGACACTACAGGTCTCCAAGGTAGTAGGTACTACCTTGTAGTAACAGGGAAGATGAAGTTGCTAAAAATTGGGACCATTAGGAGGGATCATTAGCAGTAAGGAGGCATATCTAGAAGAAAATTACTGACTTTTAGTTTTAGTTTTCCCCATCTGAATGCATCTGAATGATGTGTTAAATCTTTGGAACAGCCTCTCAGGAAAGGTTAGTGAAAGCACCACTTCATGGGCTTTTAAAGTTGGTTTGTATAAAAGAGTGGAGCTTGGTGTAAATACCGTAATATCAGTAACCCACCACCCCTCTATTCAGGGCAAATGCACAAATTAATGAGAGGTTTTGTGTCGAGAGGCTCTGTGTCTGCATGCTCTGCAATGTAGGAATAGTCTCATTGGTTTTACTGAGAACAGGGAAAAAAATTAATGTCTTAATTTTTGTTACGATGTTCAGAGGCTTTTATGGAATTCAGTGAACTCACACTGTTTTGTTTAATAATTGCTTAGCTTGGTACCATTTTGAGTTCTACCATTGTTTTGTTTGTCTGTTTCAGGTGCATTAGTGGACCAAGGCATCTTTGAGGAACTTACACGAGAGTATCTTCCACAGCTGTCAGAAAAGATGCAGGACCTGGGAGTGATCTCCACCATATCCCTTTCCTGGTTTCTCACTCTCTTCCTGAGTGTGATGCCCTTTGAGAGTGCTGTGGTCATTGTCGACTGTTTTTTCTACGTGGGAATCAAGTTTATCCTGCAGGTGTCACTGGCCATACTTGATGCCAACATGGAGAAGTTATTACAGTGCTGTGATGAAGGTGAAGCAATGACTATTTTGGGCAGGTACCATTCATTGTTCTTATTTATAACAGAATAGTTACAGTGGCCTTTTAGTCATCATCTCTTTCTACCTAATAGCGGGTCACAGTTAACAGAACTAAGATGAAACTTGAGGTCCAGAGAGGCTTGCTTGCTGCAATAGCGGAAGTTAATTGTTGGCTCAACTATGGAGGAATCCCATACTTTTG
>VYZQ01014524.1:0-16769 GCA_013400655.1 Mystacornis crossleyi | reverse complement strand
AGCTGTGTCTGGTGACATTGGTTTCTCTATGGAAGAACTAGAAGAGCTGTATGTAGTGTTCAAGGTAAGAAGCCTTCCTTGAGAGTGTGGAAGAATGTTGTGACACAGAATACAAATAGCAAAGTAAGTTGAAAGGGAAGCAGTGGCTTTGCTTTAATTCTTAATGTGACCTATGAGAAACTGATGTGGCGTTCTGTTACACATGGTGCCAGTAGGACTGGCCCTATTACTATCTGATTGATTATTTTTAATTTTTTCCCCCCAAAGGTGGCCAACACACAGTATTCAGTCACAGTATTCGAATGATACTCAGAAAGAAACTGTGGAGCCAATGAAAAGCACTGAGAATGGGGGGCTAGGATTGACTGTACCTCAGTTTTTATTCTCAAGTTTTTCACTGACCTCATCTGCAATTGTGACAAGATTACTTAAGGGCTTTGCCTCTGTTTGTCAGCGTATGTATTTTTAAAAGAGTGTTATTACCCAAGTGCATTTACCAAAATCATTTACCAAACTCAGTTGTGCTCTGCTGTAGACTCAGAAAGAGAGGCCTAGATCTAAAACCTGCATGCTCCCTTTGCAATAAAGCCTGAATGTCATTTTGTTAAAACCTGAAATCATGTTTTGTATTTTTCACTTTAAATAATTCTTTGTGTTTTTCCTGGAATCTGTCTCTTCCTCCATTTTGTATTATTTTGTAGTGAAGTAACACTAGGAATAACAAGGCAGATAACGTGTTCCCTGAAATGTCTCTTCTTGGCTTCCTCAATGCTGTTCTTGAGCTGTAACAGTCTCCACTCCTGTGGTGCAGCATAATCTGCCCTCTCCTCCTTTCCCTCCAAAGGCCAAGTACCTGATGAGCTGTTACTGGGGAAATAACCGTGCGGCTGCTGCCCGCCGGGACCAGAGCCTGCCCTACCTGGAGCAGTATCGCATAGACATGGAGCAGTTCAAGGAGCTGTTCATCAGCCTCACCCCCTGGGCCTGTGGGGCACATACCCCTGTGCTGGCAGGGCGGCTCTTCCGCCTCCTGGATGAGAACAGGGATTCTCTCATCAACTTCAAGGAGTTCGTGACAGGAATGAGTAAGTGGTGTTTTTGGAGAAAATGGAATGCTGCAAAAAATATGTGTGTCCTTTTCCAAGAAGAGAACTAAAAGGAGATAATGGTGTGTTCACTGTCATGAGGGGAGAATGACAGGAAGCCTCGAGCTGGACAAAATACACCTTTTTGGTGTGGATTTCATTAATGATTCTGCACAGGACTTGGAGCAGTCATTGTATGGGAATTCATGCTGGTTTGAACCTGTGAGCAGAGGGTGATTCTTTATCATTAAAGTGCTATTTTTCTGAACCTTTTTTTTTTTCTTTCCAGGTGGGATGTACCATGGTGACCTCACTGAAAAACTCACAGTACTCTACAAACTGCACCTGCCTCCTGGTGAGTGACTGCTTCTGTGTACTGCTGCTATTGAACATGGGCTGCCCTGACATCAATTGACATGGAGTGCCTCNAGCATATGTTGATTCTTTATCATTAAAGTGCTATTTTTCTGAACCTTTTTTTTTTTTTCTTTCCAGGTGGGATGTACCATGGTGACCTCACTGAAAAACTCAAAGTACTCTACAAACTGCACCTGCCTCCTGGTGAGTGACTGCTTCTGTGTACTGCTGCTATTGAACATGGGCTGCCCTGACATCAATTGACATGGAGTGCCTCATGAGTTTTGCTAATGAAGTGGGTCATACTGCTGTTCAATTAGCTTAGAGATCCTAACATTTGCTTCTCTGTGAATACAGCTCTGAATCCAGAGGAGACAGAGTCTGCTTTGGAGGCCACAAGTTATTTCACAGAAGATGTGACAACAGAAGGTAATGAAACACTGCTGCCTTTACCTCTCAGTCAGGCAGGAGTTGCAGCATAGATCCATGTGCTCTGAACAGTGATTTTGTGCAAGGCATGGTCTTGTGCTGGCAGTGTGTTAAGATTGCCAGTGTGTTTGAGTTCACTGTCTTTGTTGCATGAGGGGGAAGAAGTTTGGAGCTAAAACTCCTCGGTGCCCTTTCCATGCAGGATACAGCATGCTCTGAAGCATGGGCACAGGCTGCTGAGGAGGAGCAGTGTGCTTTCACCAGCCCCTGTCTCCCACCATGATTTAGGTTTTTCGTGCAAGTCTCATTGTCTCTCTTCTTGTTTTTGTTTTCTTCTCTCTGTCTATGTCTGACCTTTTCTTCTGTTTTATCTGGGATATTGTCCCCTCAACCCCTTTTTCTGCTGCTCAAGTATCTCCTTTTGTCTCAGAGCTGGATATCTGCCTGCACTGTGAGTCTCAAGGTCAGTCCATGGATTATGTGCACACACTGAGCATGGCTATGGTGCTGATACCAACTGCCAGCCCAGTGTGCTGATGTAAATGCTCTGAAATTATTGCTGCTGCTCCTCTCTCATGACACTCTCACTATTAATAAAGTGCTATAAGTAATTAAATATCTTTCACTATATTCTGCCTATTGAGTTTCAGCCTTGGTCAAAATAGGTTTTTTCTGCCTTCTTTCGGTGGAATTTATCTCATCCTAGAAACTGGTGGTCAAAAAGATGCTCAGAACAGAGGGGAGGGGTGCTAGGCTTGCTGCCTGGGTAGGTGATCCCCGTGCCCACTTCACAGTCTTCCATTTTAAAGGAATATGGATGCGTGCCATTGAATTGCCAAACTGTTGGGAGACTAGTTCACTGCATTTCGTAAAATGCAACATTAAGGATTGTCAGATAGGAGGTCAAAGTATGTCAGTCATGCTAAACATTTACCAAAATACAATGATGCTCCAAAAAATCTGAGTAAGTACAAGAGGTAGTTGTGCAGTTTGGTGTAGGTGGCTGATTTAATAGTCTGAGTTGAACCAAGGCTTCGTATTTGCTCTAATGACAATATAGGGAACTGGAAGTGAAGTTCATGAAATTAGACTGCAAATTGCTCCCAAAATGTCAGCTCAGGCGATGAATGATTGGGAGTGTAGGCATTAGTCACATATGTTCTCAGTAGTGGTTTGGGTTTTTTCCATTCATTATCTTGCTTTGGATGACTGAACATCTTGTCTTTAAGCCATCACATTGCTTTGCTATCTTTCATATCTGTGTTTTCACTCTTTCTTTTAAGACCTCTGCCCTCTACCTCAGCTCTTCAACCCAGTTTTTGAGTGTGGCTCTTTATCCAGCTCATCCCATCAGCCTCTTGCTTCCATCCTGTTCTGTTCAGTCCTGTAACCATGATATGGGAGTGTGAGATCTAACTTCTATTAAACATGCTCTTGTATAATTTTAATTTGTATAGTGAATTGTCTTAAGTTCTTTGTGTGTTGTATTGCTGAAAATCAGCTATTAATTGTTTTATAATTCCCATAATTTTTTAGAAACCCAAGAAGATAAAGGAAGGAGAAATGAGACTGGTCCAGAAAAAGGTAATTTCATCATCAATAGACCACATTCTAATCTCGTCTCTCTCGTATTATGACCCGTTCGTTGTCTTGTACTGATCAAAGAGACCTTGCAAAGTGTCCCTTGTGGACAGAGGTAAAGCAGAAGGTGAGCTGGGAAATAAGTGTCCTTTATGCCTTACTGCTCCAGCTCTTTTACATACCAAGATCACAGCATTTGTAAATCATGCTGTAAGTTGTCAATTCACAGAGTTCATGTGTGAGAAGTCAAGCTGCTGCAGCACTGTTAAATTTTTTGCTCTACTGAGCTGGATCTGATAAACCAGCAGAAAACAATGCAGCCTTCCTGGTAGATGCTTTCCTGGGCTGTCAATAACACCTTCTTCAAGCCTGATTTTTGCTGGGTCAGCATTCACTTTGCAAGTCTGAAACCATAAACCACCTGAGCTTGTTCTTGCCTTGCAGAGGAGAAAGGTACCAGTCCACAGGACTACAGATACTACCTAAGAATGTGGGCCAAGGAAAAAGAGTCCAAGAAAGAAACAATTAAAGATCTCCCCAAAATGAGCCAGGTAAAAAAAGGAATATGAAGAAAGGTTTCCAGTTGGATCACTGGCAGCTTAGTGGAATTCTGCAGTATGTGCAGCCATTATGCCAGCATGTTCAGTCCTTGCCCATAGTTTCCGCTGCTGTTCTGGTCTGGTGAGCTGGAACCTCTAATTCCGCACATTTCTATTGAATTCTGCAGTGGATATGGACAGACTGCTTTCTATCAACCAGTCAAATGTAATGGATTGACTCTGCCTCACAAACCAGTTTTTCCTGTAAGAACTACACTCTGTGTTTTCCCTCCAGAGCAGGATGTTTCAGATATGCCATCACAGAAACTTGTTCAGCTTTTTTGGTTTTGTGTTGCTTCGAGTTACAGCTGCTTGGTGGAGAGTGAAGAATGTGGTTACAGAAGAGAGAGTCAGATGACTGGTGTGATCTTTTCTGTCTATAATTTCCTTGATGGGTGCTACTTAAACCAGTTCAGAAACCCTTAGAAGCTGACCACAGAAAAGTAGCAGAATAGAAGTAAAACTCCAGGTTTTCTTAGCATTAGTGAATATGTGACTACTCTGTTCATCTGGCAGCAGAAAACCCACCACTATTAAATTGCCAGCTGTGTCTCAATTTAGCCACAACAGAGAGGGAGGAGTTTGCCTTTGTCAGACTGTTCTGAACTTGGTGGGGAGGCAAATATGCAATGAGTCATTTGAGATGGTGCCTGTTGCTTCATCTGCCACTAACAACTTTTTTCAGCCTGATACATGATTATTTGGTCTTTGTCGTTTAAAGGAACAGTTCATAGAGTTATGCAAGACCCTTTACAACATGTTCAGCGAGGACCCTGTGGAGCAGGAGCTGTACCATGCCATTGCCACTGTGGCCAGTCTCCTTCTGCGGATTGGGGAAGTTGGGAAAAAATTCTCCAACAGGCCCATGAGGAAATCTGAGGACTGCAAAGCAAACAATACTCAAGATCCTGTGAGTGAAGAGGAGTCACCAACATCTGAACAGAGTCAGAATTCAGCAGTGGAGCAGCAACCCCAAGCTGACCATGAGGACAAAGCCAGCGTTGATGCTCTGCCTGAAAAAACACAGCAGGAAAACCAAACTCTAGGAGATGGGTCAGGGGAAGGACAAGGCTCTCCTTTACAGCTGCTATCAGATGATGAAACCAAAGATGATATGTCCATGTCTTCCTACTCCATGGTCAGCACGGGCTCCCTGCAGTGCGAAGACATCGCGGATGACACGGTGCTGGTTGGCTGTGAAGGCAGCAGTGCATCTGCCAGGTATGGCAGCACCATTGACACTGACTGGTCCATTTCCTTCGAGCAGATCTTGGCCTCCATGCTAACAGAAACAGCTCTTGTAAACTACTTTGAGAAAAAAGTCAACATTCTCCAAAAGATCAAGGATCAGAAGAAGGTAGAGAGGCAGTTCAGTTCATCCAGTGACTATGAACTTTCCTCTGTGTCAGGGTGAACTCAAGAAACCAGTTGTCTTTGGGAGATAAAACAGGAAGATAGTGTGGCAGATAGCAGGATGGTTTGGTATTTTCTGTTTGGGTTTTTTTTTTTGTTTATTCAGAGACCAGTAACTACACAATTACAATAGAATCCAATTGATAAGGGGCTTCTGACAGTGACTGTTACGTGTAGGTGTTTCTTCAGCTACTCTGGCTGAGAGAATTAGATTTACATTCTTGAGAGCCATTAGAACCTAATAGCCCCTGACATATAGAATTACCACCATAAATTATGCATGTCTGCCTTTTGCTATCTTTTATTTCAATGAAGTTTTATTTCAGACAGTAACTGCTCCTTGCCTGCCCTTGTTTGCTGTAGGTTCCTGGGTAACTTGCACAGCAGATGCAGCCTGGCTTGAAACCATGCTCACCTCTGGCTGCCAATCCGAGAGCTAATGCAGTGTAGTCAAGTGCTGTAGGACTCTGACCTATAAATAATCTTGTACGTTCTTGTAAGCTGTTCTGTGACTCAGCAATTATAAAGCAAGTGTGCCCCGCTGCTCCCAGCACCCTAAGATCTAAACGCAGACATTGCTCAGACCTGCAGGTTTCTTTCACATGTGATTTGGCATTTTCATAGTGTATAATCACTTACTTTCTCCTTCAGAATTCAGGAGTTTTCGGGCAAACCTGGTTCTCTAGCATTTGCTTTTCTATTTCTTTGAAAGCCATTGGTTTTAGTTTGTTGGGGAAGCCACTGAGGCCTCCTTGACTTCAGTGCAGAAGTGATACTGAGTCAATCAGTGGGCTCATGATAGTTATAATGAGGGAGTAAGTTCCTAAAATAGAAGTCCTGAAATGAATCAGCCTCAGCATTCCAGGGCAGTGGCACACTGGTCTGCTGGACTTTCCCTGTTGGTACAGTTACAATTTATTGCTGATTCCCTGTTTTTCCTAGCTAGTGATGGGTCCAGTTTTTAGGAGGACCCATAAGAATACTCAGATCCATCAGCCCTCACAAATGCTTGGGGCTGGAAGTTGTGCAGGAGCATTGTGCCACCCGCTGCTGCTCAGTGTCTTTTCTTGAGAGTCTAGCAGTGGGCATGCCCTTAGAAAACTACTGCACATCCAAGGGCATTTGTACCTAAAGGGGAACAATTCAGAGCAGCGTGGCTCTGCCATCAGCCCCTTACGGGAGACCTCGATATCAGAGCTCATTCCAGTTAGAGACAAAATAACTGGGAGACTGAGTGTGTGCTCTTCTAAATCAATTAAAACCACAGGAAACTATGAGTTGCCCTTCTGGTAGCAGGGTGTGTTCTCCAAGGAAGGAGAAGTAAGGCTGTTACTACAGATAAACTCATCTCAGCACAGAGGCAGTGGCCTTGCAGGGGCAAGGCAAGAGACGCTGCTGCTCGGCCAGAGCAGAGCCCACACTGAAGGCAAGGTCTGATCCAGCTTTTTGGCTGGCACTTGGGATCTAAAGGTAGGAAGGACACATGTGGATGTTCCCATTTAACACTACTTGGTGTGCTACTCAGTGTTAATTCATCCTTGTGACATTTTCGGTCTGTATTCACAGCTGGTACATATTTCTTATTTCTCTGCCTCCTCTGTCCTGTATCACTGGAGAGCAGCCATTAGTAAAACTGCTTTTACTAATTATTCAGTAATTTATTGTTATTTTTTTTAAAGTACAAATAATACATGTGATTTTACACTGTCTGTCTTACCTGTCATGTATTCAATAAATGAATCAGAATCCTATAGGCTATTTGGCTGTCTTTTATTTCTCTCTGAGCTCGTGGAATATTGCTGGTTCTTTACCCAGTTATCAGAAAGAGTGTGTTACCGAAACTGCCAGAAAAACAAAAACTCTCCAACAACATTTTTAATGTTAGAGAATCGAGGCATTACTTTATTCTGGCCAGAATGCTCTTCTGGCCAGGATGTGCAACAGAAATAATTTGTGCCCCACATAGTGCAGGTGTGCAGAGAAAATCATTCTGTGACATGGCTCTTTACTAGATTTTTCACATACTTACACAGTCAAAATCCATAGAAATTCATTGGTTCAATGCTCATTGGTCCCAAGTTACACAGTTCTTAGTACTTGGTTTCGTACTGGTTACAGATTTCTTCACCTCCGATGCTGATGTCGTCCTCATTCCTGGGTTCTCTTCTCAAGGACCGGGTGTCGCTGACCGTGCCGGGGGTGATGTTTGGAGCTGATGGGCGTTAATAGTCGCTCTCTTTTGTGTATCTTCTGCGCTACTCCCAGTCGCTTGAGACGTTAAGCTCATCACGCCTTCAGCGATAAAACAGTCCTTTGAAAAGAAACTTAAAATTTCTTTCCCCTGGGGAAAAGGCGAACAAAACCCCTGACTAAAGTTAAATACAAAATTTTAAACTTGGAATATTTTCCAACAAGTGGCCTTGGTGTGACTGTACTCTGAGNGGTCCCCGTGTCCCTGCCCGGTGCCGGTGTCCCTGCCCGGTGCCGGTGTCGCTGCCCGGTGCCCGTGTCCCTGCCCGGTGCCGGTGTCCCTGCCCGGTCCCCGTGTCGCTGCCCGGTCCCGGTGTCCCTGCCCGGTCCCGATGTCGCTGCCCGGTCCCGGTGTCCCTGGCGGTCCCGGTGTCGCTGCCCGGCCCCGGTGTCCCTGCCCGGTGCCGGTGTCCCTGCCCGGTCCCCGTGTCGCTGCCCGGTCCCCGTGTCCCTGCCCGGTCCCGGTGTCCCTGCCTGGTCCCCGTGTCCCTGCCGGGTACCGGTGTCGCTGCCCGGTCCCGGTGTCCCTGCCCGGTCCCCGTGTCCCTGGCGGTCCCCGTGTCCCTGCCCGGTTCCGGTGTCCCTGCCCGGTGCCGCCGCCGGGGGGCGCTGGCGGATCTGGCGGGGTCACGTGACCGCGATGGCGCAGCAGTTCTGGGTGCTGAGGTGCTGCCGCTGCCGCCGCTTCCAGGGGCAGCAGGTGGTGATGGGGCGGGGCGGGGCGGGACGGGACGGGACGGGACGGGACGGGACGGGACTGGGGCAGTGGGTCCCGGGCTCTGACCGACCCCTCTGTGCCCTCCCAGGCCAAGCGCAGCGGGCGGTGGAGCTGCAGCGTGTGCGGCCAGCGGCAGGCCGTGCAGAAGGTGAGGGCAGCCCCACACCCTCAGCCGCGTGTGCTGGCCCTGGTGCCACCCGGGGTGTCGCCTCACCTGGTGCTGTGCCCCTCTGGCTGCTCCCTCAGCCCTGTGCTCATTCATTCCGTGCAGGTCTATGGCCAGGGCTCGGGCCTGGAGTGCAGGCACCACGTCCAGAAGCTGAACTTGCTGCAGGGTGAAGCAGAGGAGGCTCTTGGTTGGACATCTTGGTACAGTGTTTAACCTTTACCTGCTCGTTGCTTTCGATGTGCTGCAGCTGATGTGCATCTTCACACACTGGGTGCCTGTTGCCCAACCTGAGCGTGTCACGGGAGGGATTTTTGGCCTGTTGAGAAGCCTTGACAGTGGCAGTTTTGTCCTCACCTCATAGGAGCAAGGTCTTTGTTGGGTTTAGTGTCCCAGCATGTTTCTTTTGACAAGGATTTCTTTCAGGTAACTTTAGGTGATCAATAGCATGTGTTGGTAAGGCCTTTACTAATTAATACATATGCAGTAGGGTTTGGGTTTGTTATGTTGGTTTTTGAGGTTTTTAAAAATTTGGTCTTTCTTACATACTGTTTGATGAGCGGACCATGGAGATGTCCATTTTACAGTTTACATCCTCAGAAAACATCCATTTGAAGAATTTGCTGCCTAACGGTTGGCATTTAGGGGGTTCACACTGTGAGTCTGTTGAGTAATCAGTGCTGCTATTGATAAAAGACTTGTTCAGTGCAAACACTTTGGTGTAATTCATGTTGGGCTGGAAAATCTGAGTAGCACTTTCCTGTTTATTTCATTCCTGACTCTGTTTATAAATCATCTAATCTTGAAGTGGTCTTGAACTGGTCCAGCCTTCTTTTTACGTGAAGTTATTTTCAGAGATCAGTCAAGGGTAGTTACGTAACTTAGTTGTGACTACGCAGTGCTTCAGGGTTAAGCTTGGGGAAGAAAACTCATTGTTCATTTTATCAAAAAGTGTTGCTATTTTTATTCTCAATTGTGAAATTTAAAACGTTGTGAAACAGCTTCCCTTTTTCCTTGCTTTCATGGGATAAAATTAGTGAGTTTAAGCTGTTGTACCAAACAAACACTGTTATATCACTAGTTGTGATCAATTAAAATTTATCATTTCATGATTAGTGGTTTTAGGTCAAACTTACAACTCTGTATAGCAACAAGGAGGGCTATCCTCTAACTAGATTTAATCAAGTATTTGTGCAATGTATCTTGCAAATCATTCATTTGGCATAGATTTTTCCATAGATCCTGTTTTTTCTGATATGTCCCCTATCCAGCATTCCTATCCATGCTTTCTATTCAGTCCCTTGTGCTATGAATGGGTGATTTGAAGCCTATGAATCAACAGACAGCAGTGTGTTCTAGAAACTGTAGTTCAAACCTCTGTTTCAGGTGTGCAGAAGACTCTGTAAATGAGAGCAAAAATAGAGCAGCACAAAGTGAGGACAGTTCAGTTCAGCAGGTAAGATCCCTACAAAGCTGAGATAAATACAAACCCATGGTGTCCTGGGTGAATCCCAGTGAAACCAGTGATCCCTTTATGTGCTTCGGGCAGGTGAAATGGTGTATCAAATCAGAGAGGCTCCTGCAGAGACAGAGGGAGATGTGCACAGAAACTGTTTCATTGGGAACTGAACCTGGGAATATGATACAGGAACGTGTCCTAAACTGATTCATGATTTGAGGCATTCCGCACATGTGAAACAGTACCAAAAATGAGAACTCCAGTGTTTTGCTGTTCTTAGTAATTCTCCAGTGTTGTAGGAGGGAAGGACAGAAGGCAGTCGCTGGAGTAAATATCTGGACCATGAGAGTGAGGATCAGGAAGACTCCAAGGAGGAGGCAGCTCTAGAAAGGCAGCAGTTCTGTTCCCAGAGAAAGAACACCGTGGGAGAACAAAGGTACAGAGAGAACGTGGTTTTGTAATTCCTGCCCCCGAGGGGTGACACTTGATTAGGAGGTGTGGGAGGCAGCTCATCTCTGAGATCCGAGCTAAGTGCAGATTGCGGTGTATGACCTGAGCTGAGCAGGGATTTGGTATTTGGGGGTAAAGAGCCATGCATTTTATGAACCTTTGGTGATCTGTGGAAGGAATCACAGTGGACCTAATCTGTCCTCTTTGTGAATGGTTTTCTTGGCCAGGAAACACCAGAAGCGCTTCCTCTCCAGTTATGTACCAGAGCATGCAGAGGAAAGTGGAATTTCTCAGCTTGTCTACCAAGCCAAAAAGGTTAAAACCACTGAGGTATATTACCTATAGAAGATGCGCCTGACCTCTTTTGTATCATCATAATTTTGGATTTTTATGAGTCTTTCTCTGCTCTTCTCCAAGCAAGCCAATGAATGACTGGGGAGAAAAAAATTATGTTGGGGGTTTCTCTCTGAAAAGTTTTATTCAGGCAAAGCCAGTGCCACCTTTAATGCTTGTGCTGCATTTATAACCAAGTTCTCTCCCTTCTTACAGGGCAAGAAATGCTTTGTAGCAGTGCCTGATGGACATGATGGAGATGCTGGTTCTGGAGGCAGTGTGGTTCCTGCTGTCTGTGAGTCTGTCATGCCTGAGGAGCATACACAGCCCCCAACTGCTTGTACCAAACCATCCAAGTGGGGAAAATTTCTCTCATCATCTGACAGCTCTAGTGAAAATGCTGCTGCAGTGACCACAGCACTGCAGGAGGGCAGTGGAGGTGTGGGGCTGGACAGCACCGTGGCTGGTGGGGCCTGGAGGTGCTTAGGAGAGGCTGGAAGAACTCTGCCTCAGGGTACAGGTTTTGAATTTAAAAAGTATATTGCTAGCACTGAGGCACTGGCTTCAGGACCACCCAGCAGCAGTTGCTCTGTTGAGGATGTGCTCAGAGAGCCTCACAGGCAGGTGCTAAGGGTGGGATCTGCTGCAGAGACCACTGCAGGAAGGTGCTGCATGGATACCATGGGGAGGGTAAACACCCTTATTAACTCTAACCCTGGGCCAAAGCTGAGCAACATTTCTTCTGAGCAACTCTTCTGCACCGGTGAGGAGTTTGATGATGATCTTTGAAAAGTTTAGGGATCTTCAGCGTGTCATTCCTGTTTCTAATGCATTTGCTATGGGGTCACTGAGGCCCAGTTCTGAACTGAAGGTAGTTTCACTCAAAGCCATAGAGAACTGCACTATTAAAGTTGTTTACGTGCTTGATGGTTGTGTTTGGAGGGAAGGGAAGGAGGGGGAGAGACTTGCTGTCAGGTTACAGTGTTGTCTAGCAACCTCAGCAGCTAGAAATAGGAATGGAAGTAGGTCAGCTTGGGGAGAGAAAGCTCCAGGCTTTAGGGATTCCTGGCCAGTACAATTAAAATCTGTGATTGACTCCTCCTTACAAACTACAGCTCTTTTTCCCTGGACATCTTTGTTTAGATCTCCCATAGCAACCCTTTTTTCCAGAGCTGTGAGCAAGTTCCAGACCCAGCAAACAAATTGGATTTGTCTTTAAATGCAGCCCTAAGTGCACACCAAAGCATGTGTAAAAAGGCAGTCCAGGGCTGCTTCGTGTTTTTAGCCTAGTCCAGTAAATAACACAGCTGTGATACTGAAATGCTCACACAGACACATCACATGCAGCAGTATTTATTTTTCCTCCATTCTACAAGCACTTAAGAACATGAGACAGAAACCCAGAGTAGGAAGAAAGATGAACCACAGTAACTTGTGCTGCGTTATCTGCTTTCAGCTGGAAAAGTGGGGTTTTGTTACTACAAGTGAGGTGGCTGCTTAGAATACTGGATGGCATCTAGTGCTGCCCCAATGTCACAGTTCTTGGTCTGCAGGAGCCGAGTGAGCCATCCACCCTCATCGGAGAAGCCCATGGAGAGCATCTGGGACAGGGACTCAATGAGGCGAGGGTCTGCTTCTGTGAAGAGAGTAACAGTTGAGAGTTCAGTTATTTCATGTGATTGGCAAACCAAGCAAGGCTCTGATAGCACTCTGAGAAGAGGACACATGCTCTTCTGTGTCTCCCAGGAATGCAGGTGTTTGAGATAAACAGTACATAATCAGAGCTAAGGAAACTGCGTAGTCAGGCTCAGCTGGCCTTGCTGTGGGACTCAGTGCTGCTGATCTCAGTTAAGGGGCCTTGGATACTGTTACTGCTCCCACCAGAAAAGAGCTGCCCTAAAGCCACAGGATGTACTGGTTCACATCCTGCATTAAGAGGCTCTCTTGAGCAGTACACAGCAAGGACACGACTGAGGACAGCACCTAGTCTGTGTTGCTCAAATGGCACATTAGCCTAAGGTCAGACATCCGGTTAAGACTTAACAGCCTACCTTCAAGAGAGGAACCACCTGATCATCTCTAACAGGGTGCAAGAGCTGCCAAACCTGCCTAAGTCAGGGAAAGGTTTAGCTCTAGCTTACACAACCTTGGTTTCTACCACCTCCAAAATAAGTCTGCTTCTGTCAGGCCAAGGTGGCAGTTCCCAAGCCAAAGCTACTCTCAGCTATGAAACCTGCACACACCCTCCTTACCTGGCGGAAGGTGTGGGTAGAGAGCAGCTTCTCGCAGTCCCGTAGGTCCTGCCTGGGGAGGAGCCCGAGGCACATCCAGGGAGCCGGGACCATCTGTGTCTGGCATGTGCAGAGACTGCAGTTCACCTGTGGAAGGATCCACTTCCTTGGATGATAAGTGAGTCCAGTCCTCCTCACCCCCCGATGAACTGCTGGACTCACTGTGTTCCTGAAATGGAAAGAAAAAAGGTGCTGTAGTGCTTTCCAGGCAGGATGCACACTCCTACTGTCTGCCTTTAATACAGAGAATTACATCCACAAGAAGTCCCACCACCTTTGCTGTAAACCTGTAAAGGTGCTGTATATCACTTAATCTGCTCTCATTTAAATAGTCACTCCCACCACACATGCTAAGTGATGATATTCAATTACTGTCATAGTTCCTGTACCTGGGAGTGGAAGCTGCCATCTTCCATTTGTGTGGGCACAGGATCTATCACCATGTCTTGTATCTGTTCTGCAACGACATTTACTTGTGTAGCAGAGTCTGTGTTATTCCAGTCTGCTTTGGTCTGAGCATTCTGGGTTGGAGCACTGCTGGTTGCCTCAGCATTGGTCTTCTCTTGGTTGGTAGAAGTGGGAGTCACTTTGCTTCTCTCTCCTCCATGTTCCACATCAATATCAACTTCAATACCTAGAAATGCATTTGAGGTGGACAAAGTCTTAGAGATTTTTCCAAAGCACAGTCCTAAATGGATCAATCCTGCTTTACACTCTTTATGGTTTCTGTCATCCTACAAAGTTTGCCATGTAACATGCAGAATTAAAATGCAAAGCCTTCTTTAATGAAGAATAGCTAAGCACTACATTGTCATCTTCCTCTACACAGGCAAGCCATATATTTAAAGAGCCAGGGCAGAAGTTACATTTATGCTGACATAAACCAGGCAAAATCTAGAGTCACCACTGACATGAAGTTAGTGTTACAGTGCTGACATCTCAATGAAATCTTTCCTCACTTTCTCTCAAAGAGAAGGTACTGAGTGGCCATTCTAAGCCTAGGCATTATTAGTATCCAAGTGTAAATTAAGCCTTTGAGGCTTAGGAGGCAGGAGGTAGTTCCAAGACCAGTCGCAACAGCTGACTGCTGCTCCTGTTAAACAGGCCTGTAAGCCAGTCTCAGGCACTGGTAATAAACTAAGTCACTTACCCAGGGGGCTGAGAAAAGCTGCAACACTCTCCCCAACATTCTTTAGGAAGGTGACATTGGGGTCCTGAGGCTGGCTGTTAGTAGAAGCTTCTAAAAAAACAGTTTCTGTTAGCACACACAAGCTCAGAGGGAAAGGGCACCTGCAGAGGGTGTGTCCCCTCAGGAGCTTAGTGCTCATTCCTGTCACTCACATACATCACACAACAAAGCACTACAGAGGAGAACTAACTGAGCTACCTCTGGAACAAAAAGCCAGCATTAGCATTGTTATGGCTCATTAGCCATGCTGAAAGGCAGATCTGGAGTAAAACAGTGACATGCTTGACCTAACAGCTCAGTTTGGATTGGTTTGGTTCCAGATACTTTATCTGCATCCTCATTGATTGCATGGATCCGAGCACACCTTAAAGTAACCATACTTTGTGCTGAAAGGTGCCAATTATTTCAAGCAAATTAGATTAGTTCCTATGTTTATCTTCACCACCCAGACTCTACCCTGTGCTGCAGAACCTTAGCTAGTCTGAGGCTCCACCAGCACCACCTTGTCTACCAGGGCACCCCCTCTTACCTTCTGCAGCAGGTGCACTGGGGGCTGCAGCAGTGGCTTCGGCTTGCTCTGAGTTCTGGCAGGGAGCTGCAGGCCCAGGATACCCCCAGCAGTGCATCCACGGGAAGGGTGGAACACCGTGGCGCATTTTACGGAGCCAGCGTCCTCGGGGAAGCCACTGTAAAGGGTAACAGTCACATGACACTGTTCACAGAGTCAGGTTCTGAGCAACTAAAACTCAGAACTTGGATTTGAGGAAATCTCCCATTCATCAGTTCCCATCCACAGATTTTGCTCACCTCAAATGGATTAAGCAGTGGGCTTTGGAACATCACCATGTTATGCTCCTTGTGGATTCCTTTCCCCTCACAGGTGCTACACAGGTCATAGTCTGGACAGACACTGCACTTGAACCTGGTCCCCACCACAGGTCCCTCACAGCCATCACAGATGACATTGGGGTGCACCATGTTGCGGGGAGGCTCCTGGCTGCACTGTGAGCGGTGTTCCCGCTTGCACTCCTTTTTCTCTGTTAAGGAAAGGAAACTTTGCATCAAGAACAAGTTACTATTTACAGGCTGGAAATCAGGCAGAAGAGGAAGCCCAAACAGCCCAACACAGCACTGCTGACTTACTAGGTCAGTTTATTTTTACACTGGCTGTCCAACCTAAGCCAGGCTCATGTAAGAGACCTTAAACCACGTGCAAAGAGGTTTTGCAAAGATACCTTCTCCTGAAACCAAGCATGCCTTATCCTAAATATCTCTTGGCACGCTTATTTTGGATTAGTAATGCACCATCTCATCTGGCTTCCCATCCTACCTTCCCAAGCACTGCAAGAACAAAATGTTTCTGGAGAAGGAGTTAGGAAGGCGGATGCCAGGGAGCATAACATGAGAACAGGGACAACAGGTGTGGCTCATTAGATGGACTGGAGATAAAGTTTTGAGGGCATCTACCTGAACACAAGGGACTAGCGAGCAACTATACACTGGGAGAGTGGAATTAAGGCTAACACGTTGTTGTGAATATTTAAGATACCAGGTCTAGTTTAGTGTATCCAGGGAACGAGAATGACAACAGGGTCACACACTGGACCAGCTGATAGGGCTAGGAGGAAACTTGTCTGTTTATCCCACCTCATCAGGGAAGATTCATGTTCTGTCATGTTACACTGCCCTTTATTTAACCTCCCCGCAGAGGCCGCAGCTTCCACCAGGCCCTTGAGGACACGGGGAAGGGCCAGGGCTGGGCCTGTCCCATTTTGGGAGCGCTGCCAGGAAGCGCTCAGCCGAGACCCGCTGTACCCTCCGGAGCTGCGCGGCCGTACCTTTAATGTAAACACGGAATACCCCATCCTGCACGTAAGGCATCGCCAACTCCAGCTCCTCGTCGGTGGAAAACGCGATCAGGTCCCCGTCCTCATCTGGAAAGGGCGAAACGCAGGATGAGGGGCCCGGTCGGGTGTCACGGGGGGTAACGGGTTACCCAGAGCCCCGCACCCCGAGACCTGCCACCCCCGGGACACCCTCCCCGGGGCCCGACCCGCAGCGCAGCCCCTGCCCCGCTCACCCTTGTAGTGCATGCGGAAGGCGGGCGGCGGCCCGGCCCGCAGCAGCCCCTGGAAGAGCTCGGCGACGCGGTCGTAGATGGCCCGGTAGCGGGCGGGCGGCGGCAGGGAGAAGCGGCGGATCTCGCGGGCCGTCTCCTCCTTGCCCAGCAGGTAGGCTTTCACCGTCAGCGCCGCCATGGCTGTGGCGCAGCAGGAATTGCGGCCGAGAGCCGGGACACACAGGCACAAGGCGGAGCGAGCGGCGGCAACAACAGCTCCGCCGGGGACGCGCTTATAGCGCCACACCACAGGCCGCGCCCCACACAGGCCACACCGCCTCCATCCGGGCCAGGGCCCGCCCCTGAGGCCCCGGCTCCGCGCCCGCTCCC
>VYZQ01014522.1:12868-22889 GCA_013400655.1 Mystacornis crossleyi | reverse complement strand
TCTGCTGTCCTTCTGTGATATATTTTCACCACAGCAACACTACTGCTGTTTTTCCACCCTTGGCTGAATATAACAGGAAAAAAATCCCCAGAGTAAACCCACAACTACCTGCTTTCAGCAATGGAAATATAGTTCTGAGTTTAACGAAGCGATATGTTTTCCATTTGCTCCAAATTTTAGGTACTGACCCAGGCACCTTGGCCTTGTATACTTTCATTTAGTGCTTTGTTGCAGAAGGAATTAAATAACTTCTCAAGGAAAGACAGTATCCCATATTTGAATAACTACTCACATGGTAAATCTGCGGCACTGTGTAACTTGTGATTCTTGTGCACGTGGGCCATAAGCTCTGAGAAATGGAAATTAGCATACATTAAAATCAGGTTTCAGTCAATTTGTCTGATAACAAACCACAGTATTTAGCTGAACCAAAGTGAACTGTTGCATAGAGAGAACAAATTGTATAGTCTTAGAAGTTATTTGATTGTCTTACTGCAACAACCCATAGATAATAGAAAACTGTCTACTAAACAGGTCCTCTCCACACAAAGGCATGCCTAATTATTTCACTCTTTTAGTTTGCTAATCTCCTTCTTAGAGCTGTCTTCTCACATTATGAAAAAACAGTATAAGTAGAATGCTTTTACTTTTCCATTAAATTATGGGATAGAGGCTTGCTTTTAAGCTGTAGTTAAAGCTGGTTGTTCCTGCATTCATGAAGGCCATAGATGAAAGCTTGTTTTAGAAAAATTACTTTAAAGTTTCCTGACTCCAAAAGAGCTAATTTTCTTAGTGCAAGCTGTTTTAGGATATTCTCAGGATGTTTTAAAAGGTAGAGGCTTGTTTCTAAGTGAAACTCTGTATGCATCTGTAGCTTGTAATGATTTTTAAAGCTGAATTTGGATTAACTTGATGTAGTCATCCACATGCTTGATCAGTAGCTACTTTTTGGGAAGATCTGTGATGTTTAGTAACTTCTGAAATTATACTGAATTGTAATTTAAGGGTTCATCCTGAAAATGTTCCATTTAATTCCTTTATTAGACTGTTAACCTAGTGATGAGAGGATAGTGAAACAGTCTTGTGTAACTTCAGTTTACCACCCTTGTAAAATGAAAGCCCTTTAAATGATTCTCTGATTCTAAAAGATACATAACTTAAAAGTCACTTTGTAGAGACAGCCTGAGAGAAACTTAAGTTTGACAACTGTTTCTCTCCCTGTATTCAGGTCATCTATCCTTACTCAGCCTACATGGATATGTAAATGGCATTTTAGTTTTAGTTACTGATGATCTGTTTCTCTACACACACCTGTAGACCTAATATAGGTGATGTTTTCTTTCCCCTTCAGGTATGTTGAGCATAGGATCACTATGCTACAGGTTTGTTTTTCCATAGGTACATTCAATAGAATCCATTTTTTTTTTTACAATAGATGGACTTTGCAGCATTTATTGGCATAGATAAGGTGATTTAAATCAGACAAACAGGGTCAGAGTTTCCACGATCCATAGGCTTGTGCTTGTTTTGACTTCAGAGGGCGCTGACTAAATTCTTCTAGAATTATGACTGTGAAGCCCTAGCTACAAGTTAAGTTATAGGTATTTACTCTTGAAACACAACACAGGTATTTACTAAATGTTGTACTTTTCATCGCATGTGCAAGACTGTATTTGTAATTAAATGTAATGGGTTAATCCAGGCAGAAGCATTATGCATATGGTGCTTGGTTTTATTTCTTTTCAAACAGTTTTTTAATTGGAAGGATATAAAAGAAGACGAATTGAGAGGTCTGTTATGTTCTGTTCTTTTATACCAAAGTGATTGCATTGGTGTCTGTATTTTAGTCGTATTTGTTGTAGTGGACAGGATTGTTTGACTTTCCTGAAATGCAGTAGAGTTTTAAAATTCTTCATTTTAAAATAATTCTTCCCGTACTATGATTTTATTCTAACCACTGAAAAAGGTTTAGAAGCACAAGTGGAAATTAAGTTAGCCATTGAAGCTGGGAGGGTAAACCTGCAAGGATTATTTACCCTCATGCTTCACTAAATAAACTGATTGATATCTGGGATTAAATGAACTTCCTTCCACTCAGCAGCATTAGTGTGCTGTACCATTAGGTTCATGCTGTTGATTCTATGTCTGAGACATCCATGGGCTTCTTTCTCTGGAGAAAGAAGGCTGAGCTACCTGCATTGTTGATCACTTACAGCCTCCTAATCCGGATATTTAAACTTAGTTTATACAAATACAAAGAGGGGGGAGAAGGAGTAATGTCTCTACTCAAATGCAGTGAGTAAAGCTGGATCTGTGTGAGCCAGGTAGAACATCTGCTAGGGTTGAGTGAGCAGCCAGCCCTGAGTTAGCTGCTCATTCTAATAACAGCTAATTTCCTTTGTCCTCAGATGAAATTTGTACATACTTTTCCCCTGCCCCCCAACCCCTGATGGTTGAACCTGCAGCCTGTCAAAATGTGCAAAAAGGAGGTTCCACATCTTTCTACAGTTTCAGGAAAAATATGCGGGATGCAGGGAAAAGCTGTTCATCAAAGAAAAATAAAATGGAAAAGCTTTTGTCCACATTTTGGAAGAATGCTTGGGCAATATCTGCTGAATATAGTGAATTAACTTGTTTTCACTTACGGGAAAGCAGAAATACGGCTGTTGGAAAGAAAACCACTACTAATGAAGGACTTACTGCTGTCCCTGTCTTTTCATGAGATAATAAATCACACAACTGGGGCATGTTCAAGAGAGCAAGGCTAGCTCAGTTTGGGTTTCAGTGAGGACTTGGTATAGTTTGTGAGGTTTTTGTTTCCTCATGGTACAAATAGAAGGGGATTTTTTGGTTGAAATAAGGCAAATACATAGCATCATCTTGTAACCCTTTGTGATAAGCAGTGCTGTTCTGGCTTTTTGTAGTCATTTTCACACTCACCTACTCATTCTGCATGAAAAACCCTACAGTTTAAATCCCTGAAATGTCTGAGACTCATTATTTCTCTTTCAGAGTTCAGATGGGTCCCTCTCTGAGGTTGTGCAAAAATGGAAGGAGTATCAGCTCCAGTGCCAGAAGTACTTGTATGAGACGCCCCCTATTGTGGCCGGTAAGCTGGTTTAGAAGGGATAGGATGTATTAATTTTTAAAATGCATGATAACAGTAGCAAGGGAGTGATTATGAACTTGAAAATACTTCTTTCTGGTCCATTGCTTCTTTATCCCATTTGCTCCTGCCTGCTCTGTGGGACTCTTCCCTCTGCTGGCAGAAGCATTTTATGGAACAATTTCATTGCAAAGATGTTTGTCCTTAGGTACAGAGTGTTATGCAGTGGCAAGTGGTAGCTGTACCATATCAAACAGCCACTAATGTAATAGACCTGAAACTTTTTTAGGGGTCAAGGTGTTAGGAAATCTGGGACCATGCTGTGTTCACATTGAACTAGGAGTTTGCGGGTTATAAAGTTGTTATAAGTTATTTTCAGCATTGTAAAATGCTGAAATGGCTTTGGGGAAAAAAAAGGCAAGTGACTTAAGGAAGAAGAGAATGTAACTTGTCTTAGTGTTTGAGCTGCTGTAATGTGCTGAGAGCATCTGTTATGTGCCAGCATTGTGATGTTTAGAGGACAAGTGGTGACTTGTCAGTGATGCTCACAATTGGACACCATGCAGCCTCTCCTCTGCTTCAGTGCTTTTGTGACACACCGAAGATGGGTCTAAAGTTGTGCCTGTGAAGAATTATTTCAAAACTGTTAATATTCCTTGTCTTAACCACATTATTATGTCAGAGTGAGAGCAGGAGCTGATGACAGTGGCAGGGACACATTCATCTCCCTCTACTGCATTATTCTGTTGAGCAGTTGAGTGCTACCCTCTAAGAATGACAGTTTAATGAATCTGAAGCTGAAGTATTCTCATGTTGATTAAGCTGTAATGCGAAGTTATGGTTGTGTGGGGTATTTTGTTGGTGGACCTATATATTAGGGTAGACTTTCCAACTGCAGGACTTGGAATCATTATGAGGAATTATTATGTTTAGTGTTCATAGCAAAAATGATTTTAAATTAAACTGAGACAAGTAAGGGTGTAAAAAAGAAAAGATAGGTAAATTAATACTAATCCATTACTTTCTTGTCTGTTGATTCAGTGTAAGACTCTAATCTGTTCCTTAGTTCCTCCCTGAAACAAGTTTCCTATGTGAACATAAACTTTTGGATAAATAAGTGTCATTTAATTCCATACTGAAGTGTAAATGCACACGTCTGTATTTCCTTTTATATTCTGCTCTTCGGTCTTTTCCTTCTTGCTTAATTAGTACAAGGCAGTGGCATGACCCTCCCTTCCCTCTCTCTGCAGAAGGCAAGTTCTGCAACAGAACGTTTGACGATTATGCCTGCTGGCCAGATGGACTGCCTGGCACCTACGTGAATGTCAGCTGCCCCTGGTATCTGCCCTGGGCTAATGCAGGTAACAGCCTTTCCTTATAGGCATGGCTTTAAACCAATCCTATTTTCCTTGCCACAGTCTTAGCAAGTACAAGATTGGCTTAAATGGCTGTGAGTGCAGTCAGTGCTCTGTAACGTAAAAGTAGGGATGGATATTAGTATGATACATTCTTTATCTCTGTTTAGCAGGAGAAGATGAAAATGACAGAACAGACTTCTTAAAGGTTGCATTTAGTTTGGAACCTGGTTTTGCTGCTTGGCTAGTGGTGACTATTAATAATTGAGCTCTGTGTGCTTGCTGAAGGCTATCTAACAATGATAATGGCTTAGTTGGAAAAATGAGATAAAATTAACAAAGGTAACTGGTACGTCATCTTGTAGAAGATACAGACAAAAAGGTCTAAAGTGAAAGTGTTTTGTGCTGCTTCCCAAGATAAACTTATTTCTCAGAATGCTGTGAGATGAAGGCATTGTCATTGGTTGTAAAGGCTTCTTCTATGAAGGACTGAATGTCACCTTTAGATTTTACACCTTTATGTTCACGTACACTTGAAGGCGAGGTGTATTAGATCACTTTGTCTAGTGTTGTTTTTCAAACCAGTGACTTGTACAGCTTGTTCTTTGTGAAGACCTTTCTATGCTTTGAAGTCTAAATGAAACAGTTTATTAGCCAGCTACGGTGGTGTGGAGAATTGGCTTTGGCCTCTGTTAAAGGACAGAGTATATTAGTTAATGGCGATATATAATTCTGATTGATAGGTGCAAAGTGTATGGTGTAAGTATGGAGAATATTGTAAGTGTTGGTACAAAGGAATATCAGGAATGACAAAAAAAAAAGGATGGGATAGTCAGAGATTATTTAAATGTATTGTGTAATGTGGGGCCTGAGCATAATACAAATAGCATGAATTAAGGGGTGGAGATGATGTTGGATCTGGCTGGGTTGGAGGTGACTTTCTTCACAGCAGCACTTGCTCAGCATCAGAGCACTTGCTCCAAGCCCTGCCCGAGGCCAGCGAGGCTGGGGGTCTGCATGAGGTTGGGAAGTGACATAATTGGGACGGCTGATCTGATCTGACCAAAGGGATATTCCTGCTATGTAATAACTGTGGTTGGCTTTAAAGCTCAGGGAAAGGGGGAAGAAATGAGTAGAGGCTTTCAGGATGGTGTTTGTCTTCCCATGTAATGGTTACATGTGCTGTAACCATTACTTGTTTCCAAGAAGTGGCTGGATGTTTGCCTGCTAATGGGAAGCAGTGAATATTTTGCTTTACTTGCATGTGTAGCTTTTGCATTCCTTATTAAACTGTCATTACTTTAAGGGTTGGTGGGGTGTGTGTGTGGGGGGAAATCCCCACAAAATATCATCATAACACTGACAAAGGTTAAAAATTTACATACAGAATACTACTATACCCCTTGGCCCTTCGCCGCTTTACAACCACAAAGGATTCCCCATAGTTGTTCCCCTCTGTGGCAACATCCCATCCCAATTTTTCCCATTACTTCTCCTGGTTACTTATTTATGTTGAGCAACAAGGTTTAACATCTTAGTTTTCCTCTCCCATGCTGTTGAGGAGGGAAAGTGGCTGAGTGTTATGTTTGGCAGCCAACCGAAGTCAATTTACCTCATCCACCATGGAAGCCCAGGGACTGTGAAGTAGTCTCTGCCGTGGTGCCTGCAGCATCTCCTCATGCCACCTCCCATCCTTGGCCTTAGAGCTCCACACAGGGCTGTTGCTCACACTTTTCTCACCCCTCACTGCCAGGCAGTGTTTGGCTCTTCCTTGTGTATGTTTTCCCTGAGGTGCCATGGTCTAGTTAAGGTGGTTTTAGATCATAGGTTGGATTTGATGATCTCAAAGCTAGTTAAGTCTGTGATTCTGTGATCTTGGCTGAGGGGCTCGGCTGTGCCCTGCAGTGGGTCTTTGGAACCAGTTGTGGCCAGCATAGGACAGCTCCAGCCTCTCCTTGCAGAGGCCACCCTTGGTTACCTCTTCAGCCCTGCCTGCTTTCTAAAGTGACCTCAGAAGTTAAAATGCTGTTTGCTAATCCTCCTCAGATTATTAAAGATGTTAGGTTTTTGGAATGGATAAACAAGCTTTTACAAATGTATGAAATAAATATTTACCTCATAATTAACACAAAATGATTGGGTGCTACAGAATCTTTTCTAATAATACATTTCCATCTTGATACCTAAAACTCTTCACAAACTTTAACTTTTTTCCTCTAAACCTGTTTACTTTCAGTCTTTAAGACTCTGGACTTCCAACTGCTGTTGAAACCACTGCTGGAAAGAGCCAAGGTTTAACACAATACTGCAGATTAATAAATTATTTGAATGTGCAGTACCTTTCATACTTCTGGAAATAAGTTTTTTTAAAAATTAATTATCCTGAAAACAGTGTTTTAGTGAGAAGAGAAGCATTCTGTAAACCTCTTGGTAGGGAGAATTGCAAAATACTTCAAAAAATCGTTAAACCTCTTGATGTGTTCCCTTGTTGAGTGAATTGTGCAGATACCTCAACCTCTGTTTTTATCAGCGAGGAATAAGAATGGAACAAGGAGGTCTTTCATTGTCCAGTATAAACCAAGGAGTTTGTGTCAGTGCCAGGTATGCAATTTAGGAGCCTGAATTACCGTGACCTGATAGTATTCCGTGACATCTTGTGGAGTCCTGTTCAAAGTGAATGCTAATGAGCTGCTGTGATGAAGAGGTAATGTCTTTGTAATAGAAGATCTGGAGCAATAGGAAATTGAACACCCTGTGATTTAGAGCGGTCACTAAAGCTTGTTTATTACTTGTTCTTGGTTAGCCCCCTACTTGAACTTGAAATAGGTTCTAGCACTGCAGGACTTCCATCTCATCACCTGGAAATAGAGAGGAGCAAAAGATGAGATGTTTTTGGGGAAGTACCTTCAAAACATGTTCAGGTGAGGTCATCATTAAGTACAGAGCACTTCAGCCAGGCATACTCATTCAAGACTGCTGCTCCCTTGATTAGGAGTCAGGTTTTCAAGTTTGTAGTAAATCTTCCTGGCGTATACCCCCAAAATCCCCTGGGAATTGGAACTGAGTCACGGGAAACCAAATGCTGCTTATCATGGGGTATTGAAATGGAGGAAGCACTGTGTGTGAGTCTCTTCATGACTTGACTTCTTCTGTATAAAAGTGTAGAGGAGCAGCAGGGAAAGGTGATCCAGGAAGCATTCACTGGCCATTTAAGGATAGCATTCGGAAAGCCATAGCCCACCCAGAATCCGTCAAGTGAGATGAAGAACAACAAAAAAAGGGCTTCTAAAGAGAGATGAGAAAAAAATTTGGATCCACTGCTGAGTGGGGCAGGACAGTCTTTGGCAAAGGATGGTGAAATGCCTTCATCATGGCCTTTACTGGTAAAATTCACCTTCAGCAATCTGAGGCCACTGAGATCAGTGGTAAAGTTGGGAGCAAGTAAAGACTTAATCTAATTGAATGAGGATCAGAATATGGAACACTTTAATGGGGTATACACAAGTCCACAGCAATTGGTAGGATGTACTAACAAGTGCTGGATGAGCTGATTAATGCCAGTGTGAGGTCACTTTTGATTATTTTTGAAAGGCCGTGGTAACTGAGGGAGATTCCTGCAATTGTCACCACTATCTTTAAGAAGTACAAGAAGGCAAATCTGGGGAATTATAGATGATTGGCCTTCTGTCAGTCTCCAGGGAAGTACTGGAACAAATAATCCTGGAAACCGTTTCCAAGCACGTAAGGGACAGGATGATCATTAGGAATAGTCAGCATGGATTTATGAAGGTGAAATCATGCATGATGAACCTTATAAGAAGACTAGCGTGGTGGCTAAGGGAGAGCAGTGGAAGTGTTTATCTTGACTTTAGTAAGACTTTTGACACAGGCTCCCATAACATCCTCCTTGACAAACTGATAAAGTGTGGATTAGACAAAAGGCTGAAAAACTGGACTGACAGGAATCCTGTGAGGTTCTGCCCCTGGAGAGGAATAGGTGTGTGTATCATCAGTGCTGACTGGCTGGAAAACAACTTTGCAGAAAAGGCTTGGTGGACACCAAGCTCAGCATGAATTGCAATCTGACCTTGAGGCAAAGGACACCAATGGCTTCCTGGATTTTATTAGGAAAAGCATCATTGGCAGCTCAAAAGGATGATCCTTCCCCTCTACTCTGGGAAGTGTGACACATCTTGAGTGCTTTGTCCAGTTCTGGGCTCCCCAGTATGAGAGATACGTGGACTACTTCAGCAAGTCCAGCGAATAACCTTGAAGTTTATTGAGGGGTGGGAGTGTCTCTTTTATGAGGTGAGACTGAGAAGGCTGGTATTCTTCAGCCTGGAGAAGAGAAGGCCTTGGGGGAAATCTTACCAATGTGTATGCTCACATATTGAAATACAGAAAATTTCCTTTAAACATAATTATTTTACTGTGAGGTTGGTCAAATACCTAGGACAGGTGACCCAGACAGGTTTTGGAGTCTGTCCTTGAAGTCTCTTGTCCTTGGTCACAGCCTGACTAGACATGAACCTGAGCAACTTGGCCTAGTTCCTCGCTGTATTAGGAAATATCCAGAGTCTCATTCCAGTGTTGGCTGTTTTGATTCTCTGTTTCAGTTAATTTTTTATAGGATAAGTCTTGGTAGCCAATTACTGTCAGGTGTTACAACTTTCTGTTGGTGTCAGCCAGAATACAAAATGGAGAGAAGAATTTGTGTGGTAAATGTTTGGAAAGCTGGAGCGTTTCTTGGGGAATTACAGGTTTTGCAAACTAAGCTTTAACAGCTTTTGCTGTTTGTGCACTGCTCTTGTCCTAGTGACTGTCAGTCTTGAGCCTGCCCTTCTGCAAATCTCAACAGCAAATGTGTCCCAGCAGGTTGCCCAGCAGAGTAGCAAGCTGAAAATGGTATGAAGAACTTTTTACGTGCTCAGCAGGTATGTGCTGTGCCACTAGTCCGACTGCACGTCAGTCAGTTCTTGTCCCTATGTGATGCCACAGGGCTGCTCACTGAGCTGTGACTTTCTTCTTGCTCGTTCAGTGTGGCGGCTTCTGAATCTCTGTCTGCATTGTGGGCACGGTTCAGCAGTAATGGCTTTCTCCAGCTCTCTGGATTGCTCTCAGGGTACAAGAGCAACTGCAGGGAGATGGGAATCTGTTCATTGAGAAACTTGAGAGTTTATCTGGTGTTCAGTGCTGTGTGCCTATTCAGACTTGTGTGCATACAGAGACTCAAGACCAGCCTTTCACAAGACAAATCCACGGAGGATGGGCCTACAGGTCTTTTGTGCTAAGGAATATTTGCAAGAGTTTTTCTTACAGGATCACTTCCCTTGTGATTGCAACATTCCTCTTTAGCCTTTTTTGGAAATGCTTCTTCAAAGGAAGCCTATAAATTACAGCAGAGACAATCAGTACTGTCCCACTCATGTCAGATCTCTTTAGAAACCCTGAGGCTTTTTTTGTTGTGTTACCTAGCAGGTGTGTCAGCATCCCTGAAAGAGTTAGTATTGGCGTGCTGTCTGCAAGAATGGACTCTGAGGGCTGGGAATGTGTTCATGAT
>VYZQ01014522.1:0-12569 GCA_013400655.1 Mystacornis crossleyi | reverse complement strand
CTGTCCAACTCATGTCAGATCTCTATAGAAACGCTGAGGCTTTTTTTGTTGTGTCACCTAGCAGGTATGTCAGCATCCCTGAAAGAGTCAGTATTGGCGTGCTGTCTGCAAGGACGGACTCTGAGGGCTGGGAATGTGTTCATGATAACTGAATAGAAGAAAGATCACAACATTAGACCAAGATTTTATGCTTGAGACCATGTATGCCTGTACTGCTACAGACTTTTTTTTTGTGACAGGCAAGTAAATTAAACCTGAATTTTTAGAGGAATTTTTTTATTATAGGTTGCACAGAAATACTGGCTATTCATTTGTGGGTGCACTTTTGAGATGTGCCCTGAAGGCTGGGTTGTTTTATCTTTCTTCAGTGGCACTAGACTGCTGTCTTCTTTTCATCTGTAGTTATGCAGCAAACTAGATTGGGAATTTCACCCAGCTGAAATGTGGGGGTTTCTCCTCATTCCTTTGAGTCTTTCTTTTATTTTTTCTTCTCTCGTGGAGATTAGTTTCCTGATTGGTGTGATTGCAGCTGTATTAGCATTCATCTGCTTCAAGTATATTGGTCATAATATTATTTTCTTAACAGAAAATTGTGAAATAAGAGTTTTATGGGTATCTGAGTAATCAGCGTCCCACTAAAGCCAAAGTAGTGAGGCTTAGAGTAGCCTCAGCTTCAATGCAGGTTAAATCATTTCTCATTCACTGGAATGAGAAATAGGTGGCTGATGTGTCACACAGCACAGGGTTTGGTATCCTGGGCTGTAACTACATGGTAGGAGTTCATAAAGTCATCTGTGTCCCTTGGGTGCCATATAAAATAGCTTTGTGCGTGTAGTGAGAGAGCTTTTTCTTGATTCTTGACAGCAAAAAGCAGGATCATTGGGGCAAATGGAACAGGGAAGGGAATCTAATTTTGGTCAAACAAAGTATTCTGTTCAGGGCTCTGTAGGGAAATTCTTAAATTTTCTCTTTGGGAAGATTTCTTGGTTTTCAAGTGTCATTTTGAAATGCTTTGAAAATACGAAGTGAAATATCTAGACTATCAAAACAAGCACATGCTTAACTTCTGCATGCCTTTTCTTCCCTAGCCCCCAAAACCCCCCAAAGCCAAGCTTATTTTGGCCTGCTTATACATCTTTGAAACAGCAAACTACAGAAGTTTCTCAAATCTGTGTGAGCTATTGCACTCTAGCTCAGTTTGGCTTTTATTTGTTCTTCTGCAACTCCCACTGTGGGCAGGTCTTTGTGGGGAGATGCTGAAGTAGCAGGAGAGTTAAATGACTTCATTTCATATTGTTAAATGAATTTGTTCTGCAAAGTTGCCAGTACAGATTGTGGACCACAGCCAGAGCTTGTTGAAGGCAAGTTTTATATACTTGTGGCTGACAGTTGAAGCTTTTGCTCCTGTATGTGAAGCCCACTCAGGTTATGGTAGCATTGAAGTTACACCAGGTAAACTTTGCACGCCTTGCTATCCACGCTGTAGTCAGAGAGATGATGACAAGTTCTAGGGCCACAGCTGTCTCAAAGCCCAACCTGAGCAGAAGCTCTGGAGGGAGCGGTAGGGGCTCCTTTAAGGGACGATGGGCACCTTGCCTCACTGTCACAGGCTGTGTGCTTTTTCTTGTTACCTTCTTATAATTGAAGGCCAGCTGCCAGTAACACCATGTGGGTTTGGAAACTGTGGAGCTGCACAATTCACCTTGCAATTATGCCTCCTCTGGGGTTCTGATAATTTATTGTTTAATAGCACTAAATCCTTTTTAATTAAAAAACCTTCCAGAGGTACCAGTTTCAGACAAGAGTTATGTGAACAGTAGCCACATCAGTTGATCCTATATGCACTGGGCTGCACCAAGGCTGGCTGCAGACTTGCATCAACACAGATGTGGCTGTTGCTCAGATCTCCATTCAAAGTCTGAAATCTTTGAATGCTTTTGTTTCAGCTTGGGACCTGTCTCTAGTTTTGAGGGATCTGACACCTGAATTAGTTTGATGCCAGTCGGTATCTGTGTTGGTATCTTGCTATGGCACAGTAGTGAATTTTGAAGCAGCTCCTGATTGTGCTGCTTGCCATGACTGGCTTAGTTTGAGCAGCTTTGGTGTCTCTTTCTTTGGAGGAAACTAAGCCAGAAGCTGTGCCCCAGGAGTGCATTGGATTCTTTTCAGTCCTGGAGGGAGGCATAAGACCTAATGATTTGTCTGTACTACCATGAAGTCTTCCATACATGGGTCTTCGGGGGACTTTTGCAGTACCAAGGTCTCATTAAACTGTAGTGTTTCTTGTGTCAGGTAAAAGGCTAGATGTCTCGTATGTCTTAATTGATGTTGTCCATGAGGCCTCAGTGCTTTGTAGTTCCCTATGCTCTCTAAATCTACCTTTCTCCTAGTTTGAAATAGTTTTCTTCATTTAACTAGTAACTTCTGTTCTCATTCACCTTTGGTTGAATCACTTGTCTCCTATAATTCACTTTATTATCTATATTATCCTCTCTTTACTACGTTATGTGTTGCAGTGGTGACACCTGCTCCTTTGTTCTCCCAGATCATCAGGCAAAGTACAGCCTGGGGACCCCTGGAAACAACTGTGGTTTCCAGCCTGTGATGTGAGAGACCTGAAAGTCTCTCTGGTGGCAGAAAAATGCAGCAGTAATACTAGATGACCTCTGATAGTAACCTTGTGGCTGCCTCTGGCTACTAGAGATGGAGTCAGTCTGATTAAATTGTGGAGATAACTGGCACCACAGCTGTACTTCACACAATAATTTTGCCCAGTCACAGAGATTTTATGAGCTTCACTTCATGTGGGGATGTGGAAGTGCACAATCAGATTGGGTTGCTGCTCCAGTGTACCTTCAGTTGCAGGGATACATCCAGGTCGGATCTGTCTCATTTCCCCGTGCTGTAACCTACATTTGAGACTCTCTTTCCAGCACTCCCCCGTTTCTCTCCGGTGGCAGAACTTATTTTCCTTATGTGTCTTTAGGTAGGTGTGGGCTCTGCATGAGGCGTTGGGCAGAAGTGGGGCATTACCTTGGAACTCCCAAGTACCACAGGTTAGCAGTTTGACTACGAGAATTCTATGCTTTTTTTAAAGCGATTTCCCTAGGGTTATGAGATACAGACAAATCGTATTGTGGTGCAGCAGAGATCATGGAAATTGTCTGCACAGTCCCCGCCCAACATTAGTGTCTAATTTAGTCCTGGCTGCTGTTTAAATCATGAAATAATACCTTCCTTCTTGTGTGGTGCCTTTCTTTTCCCAAAAGCTGTAATTACACTTACACAATTGTAATAGTATCATGTACAGCAAGATTGCAGATTCTATTCCCTGCTACACAAGCAGGAAAACCAGAAGTGTTGAAATGAATCCATCTGTTCCCAAACTAAGTCCGTCTATGGTGGTTGTGCCCACCAAGGAGAAGGGCTGAGAAAAGAAACAGAACATTGTTGTGTTTGTCAAGGTGTTGCCACGAGTGCTTTAGGTCTGTGGCATGCCATATCATGACCCAGGTGAGAATCATATGTAGACTTCTGCCTCAGCAGGATCTTGTCACTGCTGCTGGAGTGGCTGAACCACTGGAAAAGCTTCTGCAGCTAATCTTTTCTTAAATGTGATTTAGTAGCCCCCTCAGCCCCTTGCTATCAAACGTGGTCATTCAGGGCTGGTGTTCATGCATCTGCTGTGCTGCAGGATTAAATCTGGTGTCCTGGTCCTCTTCCCTTTCCCTGAGTTGCCTGCGTTTGTGCACTGTTCAAACTCAGAGGGGGAGGGAGCTTGGGGACAGAGTGCCACAGTGCCAGCAAAAAACAGAAACAGGAAAAAAAAGGTGTTTTGGTTGTTTTGGTTTTTGGGGTTTTTTTGGGGGTTTTGGGGGTTTTTTTGTTTGTTTTTTGGGGGTTTTTTGTGTTTTTCTTTGTTTGTTTGTTTGTGTGGGGGTTTTTTTTGTTTTTTGTTTTGTTTTGTGAAACCTCCTATGGATAGCAGTGTTGTGGTGGTGAAGCTCCAGTGTTGCCTGTGCAAAGCAGACCAAAAGAAACTATGTGGCTTTCCAGAGGGCTCTGTGGAAAACCCGGCAGCTGAGGAAGCAGGCATTTGTGTGAGAGTTTTCCTTCAGACAGTTTTTGAAGTTATATATGCGGCAGGAACATTTGGTTCAAGCGACGAAGTTAAACCTTGTCTGGTTTAATCTCTTTCACTTTTTGTTTAATCATCCAGCCTCGCAGTTTGGGGTAGCCTTTTAAAACCAAGGCAGCAGATGGCTACGTGAGTGTATAGTTAAAGTACCTGCTTGTCTTTTTGCCTCCAAGAAAATAAATTTCCCTTCAAATACTGGATACTCTGAAGATGATTAGACATTTATTAAATTTCTTCCCTTCTTTGCATTAATAAAACCAAGCTTCCAGAAAGCTCTCCATAATGCTGAAAAGGGGTGTGACCTTTTTCAGTGAAAAATGTTTCTTTGCATTTGCTAACCTGTAAGCAATTAAAAATTTATGCTTCCTTGAACCAAAAGCTGTCGCAAGCTAATTGGCAATTTCAGTTTGCTTAAAGTAAAAATAATTTTTAAAAAAATCTTAGTCTTTCATGTTCACCTCTGCCTCTGTTTGTTAGTCTCCATCTGGTAGTATACCAGAGAGCGCTCAAACATATGTTGCTCATCTCAAGGGTAGATATAGGGACTGTTGGCAGAAATAATTTTTAAAATCATTAACAGATAGATATAATTAACATGCATTTACTTTGGGCCATGTGGCAGTGCCATTCTCAGTTTTATCAGTTTTGCTTAAACGAAAGAAACATCTTTTTAAATGAACTGCCGGTAAACTTCAGATGGAGGTACTTATAATAGAGCAGTGGTTTATGAGCTTCCAGCTGGGCTGAGATGTGACTTTTTTTAGGGACAGTGAAAAGCTCTCTGCTCTAATTCCTCTCCTGCTGCAACCAAAATACATCAAATGTGTTATAGAACAGGAAAATTTGCATATGGCCAGACATTGAAATGCACATATGTGTGAAGGGAGCATGATGTTCATGTGTCAGGTATAGATCTGGTCACCTGAGACCTTCTAGGAAGAATGAAGGTTTCTGTACTGCTGGGCATAGTATTAATGCTGGACAAGCTTGCTGTAGGATATCAGCTTGCTGTGTCTGTGTGGGAGTTAGAGCAGTTGGCAGGACTACATGTTTTCCAGAAATTTTTCAGTTATAACTGTATCATGTTTTTGTTTAAAGTAGTTCCTTGAAATGCACTGTCAAGGATGTCAAGGCACACCTCAGAAAAGACACAGCTGAGCCTAATTCTGTGAGTGCTTGAAAAGTTTCCTTCAGCTGATCTGGCCATGAATAGTGCCTTTCAGTGAGAAATGAACACCATTAGACCCAGCTGCAAGGAAGAGCTGGACTGCCTCTGTGCCTTGCCCCATGCTAGTCTAGCAGGTACCTAGATATGTTTTAGCTCAACAATTATCTTAGACTTAATCTATGCTGTCGTTATACATTTGCATAATTGAAGTTATGATCTGCTTGCTTTTATTTGTTTTCTGTAACAGTGCACTCTTAAGCAGAGGGACCTCAAGCCTTTCTTCAGGTTACTTCCACCTAAGAACTTGCAGTTTCTCATTGTTGTGAACTAATTAAGGGTCTGAATAAACAATGCTTGTGTGTGCTACATAATTAAATGCCTTGTTGAAAACAGGTTATAAACTTCCAGCTTACTTAAATGTTGCTAATTAGTAAAATATTGATGGTTTGGGGTTTTTTTTCCCCCAGGTCCGAGATGATGTGATAAGACGTGATTGCCTGATCTTAAAAAAGCATAGGTGGAGAGCAACTTGCCCAAATGGCTCACTTCTTCCCGTTTTCAGGAATTCCTGGCACTTCACCTTGGGTGTTGGGAAAGGCTCCTCTCACATCCAACTTACGTGTGTCCTCTCACATAACAGATACGCTTCTGGTGTGAGAGCGATCTTATATGTTACTTCTTATTCCCAATATCCTCAGTTAAATTTGGGTGAAGATACAACTCAATCTACATATATACATACATAAGTAAATGCTTTATTTAAAGGCAACTCAGTCTTTGCCTCTTGAAGTTAGTAAGTCTGTTTGAATTTTTTATAATACTTTCATTTGACAGAGTAGTCATGCAAAAAAATATGGACTGACTGAAAAGGTGTTGGAATGTAAGTAGTCGAATTATAGTACATCCTCCCTTTCATGCCATTTCAAAAATGCAACTTTAACTTGAAAATATGCTGATCTTTATGAGGATTATACTTTTTAATAAAACAGTTTTATTTGTTTAGTGGTATTATCCTTTTCTACTTGCATGTTTTATTGGTAACTTTCCCCTTGAGAGTTTTCTGTCATAGACTAGATTTTCCCTGAGAGACCCAGGTCCCTGCTATGAATTTTGAAAGTGTCTAATTCTCATCAAACACGCTCCAAATGTTAACTGTTATGATTCCCATACATCACTTTAATTTTTCTTTGAGTAAGAATAAAGCTTTTCTGGACAATGTTTGAGAGGACCTGGGTACATGACTTGTTTGATGTCAATAGTAATGCTGGTTGATGCCTGGTCAGACTCATATGACTTTCAGGTTCTAATTCACTTTTTGACAATTGGAATGAGCAGAAATGAATTAGGCAAGAAAAGGATCAAGTGCTCATCGGCGTATTTCCTCTGAAGGCAAAAAACTGACTTACACATGCAAAAACTGCCTGGTGACAGTCCTGGAGCTTAATGGAGCAGGGCACCAACAGTTCTTTTAAACAGAATGAAAGCATGGGTAAAATGTGGAAAACATTGCGTTGGTGTGACTGATGAATGACAGTGGGCCTCTCTAAGTAGTTTTAAATATGAGGTAGCATAGGCGGTGAATATTCAAGGGAAGAATTGCTCCTTGGCAGGAAAAGAAAAGTTTTAAGTCAAAGGGATTTTATGTCCATCCAAATACCTTTCAAGCAATGAAAATTGAACAGAAATGAAAAAGGAATTGAGAATTTGGGGAAAATTACCCATATAAGGGTGTAAGATACCCGATTTTTACATCAGGGGTAGGTCCCAGCTTTGGGTTGGAGGGTAAGAATCATTGAGATTGGTGTAAAGATTGACTTTGTAAAGGAAAGATAAATCCAGACGTAACTGCAGCTTTAGTGGCCTCTGGTCACTACTGACAGAAAAGATGGTGGCTCCTGTGGTACTGGTGATGTCTCTTGCTACTTGTGGGCATGAATTCCTTATGAGTGCTTGTTTGTACCTACAGTGTCCAGAGGCCATATCACTGTGGAGTAGTGTTCCTTTCTCCTGAAATGTGTGACTATTGGGGCCAGACGTGCTTCTGGTGCCCAGGCTGAGCAGGGCTTCTTGTGGCCTTGTTGGCTGCAGTAGGTCGAGCTCTGAGAGCAGATGTTCTTCGTTGATTTTGCCCCTCCTCACTGCTTGGCTGGAGCCAGAAGGAGCTTGGAGTATGATGAGGAAGGCTGAGGAATAGACTGGCAAGAAAGGAGATATGAGAGACTGGAGTTAGGTTGCAGTTTTAATTACAGTGGTTTTGGAAAATGGCGAGCCTGAGTAGGAGCTGAAAGAGAAATAGGAAGGTGTGGGGTTAAAGGGAAAGGGAGTCAACAGTGGGAAGGTAGAGCAGCAGGGTAGGACTAAATATTGCAGCAGCAGGAAGGGTTGAAGGAATTAACCTGAAGAGGAGAACCAAGGAGGGCAGTGCTGTTAGAAGAGAGAAGAATGGTGTGTCTTCAGTCTCTGAAATGCATGAGATGCTTAATTTTATTTGTTCTGCTTTGAAGTATCCACATTTTTACTTTCTGTAGATAGCTAATACTTGTGGAATTATTGTTAGCTCTAAGTGAAGTTAGATAGTTTGAGGTAATTTTTATGATCTGTTTAGCAGGTGTCTGTGCTGAAAGTTTCCTATTGTTTAGGACTTTTTAATTATCTTTATAACTGTCTTGTGAGAGATGATAAATTTAGGATTATTTAATCAGTGGTTCTGTATACCACTCTTTTTGCAGATAACCAAATACCACCAATTTTCATGTTGCCGAAGATTGGCAGTTTGCTTGCAGCACCTGGCATTTGTTTTAACCTCCATGTTCTGGAGCTTCTTGTTTTACTCAGAAGCTGCATCAACCAACCAGTGTTTATTTGCATGTGTACTTCCCTCTCCCTCCTGGCTGTGCATATTTAGCATACTAATTATCTGTTGTTTTTTCCCGAAGTTTTTTTTTCATTGCTTTAGCTCAGCAAGCATTATGCTAATGATTTGTCTAATCCTAACCATAATAGTTTTTTTCCTTTCCTTTTAGCTTGTTCTTGTGTTTTTTTGCGGGTTTTTTTGTGGGTTTTTTTTTGTTTGTTTGTTTTTTTTTTTATTTTTATAAGGCCTTGTAATATAGGCATAGTAAAGTAGATCCCTTCATCTGCCCTGGGAAGGCTTTAGTTTGCAGACTTTTAAGAGAACTCTTTACTGGCTTTTTTTTTGCATTATTTTAATATCCTCTAATAGGATGGATTCTATTAATTACATTAACTGATCCAATAACTTAAAACCACAAAACCTCTTAGCACCATTTTTACAAGTTCATTTTGCATTTTCCAATCACGTTTGTTGTTGCAATAAATTTATTCCAACCCACTTTTATTTATTCTGAACAAAACTTTTAATGATGCTTTTTGGTATCTTACCAAATGTTGACAAAGCTGTACCGTTATCATAAATACTTGTTTTTCATAAGCTGCCTTCTTTTATTGCATTAATTCACATATCTTTTATAGTTCATAAACACTCTTTTATTAAACCTGATGCATGCATGCATTTTTATGATTTTTTAAAGTTTATTTCAAAAAGTTATGTTAGGTGTCAGTGTGGTCTAGCATAGTTAATGCAGCCTTTTCAATAAAAGTTCCTCAAATAAAATGCTTGGAGGGTATAACTCCTTTTAGGGTAATGCTCTGTTAAAAACAAGATTGTTTTTCAGAAAGCTGTTTTAATTTTTGCGATACTAACTCATAGCCAATGATGTATAAGTTTGTGACTAAAGGAATACTTTGTGATTTGGCACAGTCTTCTTTGCTTGCATGACCTTTATTGGCCACCATTATGCAAGCAGTTTTTAATTATGAAGCTATATTCTGTGATTTTTTTTTTTTCCCCCAGACCTTATTTCCTCACTATGAGGAATGGATGTGCATGTGAGGTGTAGTAAAGGGGGCTCTTCTCTGCAGTATCATTGCCTCATTAACTGAGTAAGTTTGTGTTGAGTGAGGCAAGGTATTGCAGAGCTGGCAAGGATGATCTCTGCACTAGAACTGAATATGCCCATTCAGAACAAATTTTGTGGCTGCATAATTTTCTTTTTGTATAAATGTGACTTTTATTATGTTACTAAAATATGGCCATTATTTTTTGGGTCATCTCTTTATGCATATGAGATAATAGTCTTTAGTGTTCATTGGGGAGCTGCATTGTTGGTGGTCTTTGAATGGACCATATAAATAAAATGCTGTCTTTGGTATAGACTTGATTCAGTCTGCTTAAATCTGGCTTGGCATCTCACAGAAGTAAGACTGAATAATTTCATGTTAAATTATCTCCTCTGTTCTGTTCTGAATAAAACCATGGATTCTGTTGGGAAAAAAATGTATGACTGTGTATGTAGAAGCAATGTTATTGGGTGGAACTAAAACTAATGTAAGTAGCTTTAGCTTAATGCTTTCTAATTCTTCAATCTTTAGTGTTGGTGTGTTAATGTAATTTCAAAAGGAACGGTTTAAAATAAGAATTTTTAAAAATGCAGATAGTATTCCTTGGGTGATGCCAGACAGCAGCATCTCCATCTGCAGTGTTTGGGACTGTGCTTCTGATAGGACAGCAGAGGATTCAGGCAGTGAGAATTTCTGGGACAGGCAGGGGAGGCTGTGCAGCCTGTGGCATGGCCTGTGTTTACTTGGACCTTCCTTTGCACCATGTAAAGTATCTGTTAGGTCTGCATAAGATCATGTCAGGTGATCACTTCGAGTTCTTGCTGCAGGAAGAGAATAATTTTCAGTAGTGTATGTTGTTTGGGTGAGAGGTGGAGAAACAGACTCAAACATCCCTATTGTGAATGTTCCCCATCACTAGCTCCTAGCTTGAAAGATCCAAGAATTCATCCAGCCTTTTCCAATTAAAAAACCCCCCAAAAAACCCCCCAAAGGCACTGCACGGAAGAAGAGTGACAAGAAGAAAAAGAAAAGTAAATGCGTTCACACTCCTACTAAGAGACAGACATGAGCTTGCACCCACCTAACACCTACCTTTACATGGTGTAAGGGAAGATCCAGCTAAGCAAGAACAGGCTTTTTTTTTTTTTTTCCCCCTTTTTGTTATTACAAAAGCAGAGGAGTTGAGATGACTAATACATTATGAGGGAAGAGGAATGGTGTGAAAGAATACTAAATAAAGTACCTGTAGTTAAATTGCCTGTTGAGGTAATATAATTTCAGATGATGTGGCGGTAAGCCCAGCACAAAGGGGCACTTTGATAAATGCGATTCTTGGACAGTGGTGCAGGCTGGGGCTCTTCCAGCTCCCTGCAGCCTTCAGGATCAGGCTGTTCCCTCATGTCATGTTTTTAGCTGCATGCTCCCAGGCATGAGTCCTGGGTTTAGGATGCCTTTTGTAGTAAGCAGCACCAGGGTTGGGGCTCAGTGACACTTAGCAGCATCTTTTACAGTCAAGAGTGATTCCTTTCAGGAGAGCATTGCCCAAGTCACATCAAGTGACAGAACAGAGCTGCTGGTGGGGGCACAGCCTCCTAATTTCTGATAAATTGTTATCTCCATCAAAGGGCAGGTTGCTCATTTCAGGAACAAGCTAGTCTGCCTGGAAGACTGTTGTGATGCTCTCATACTGCAGCGAGTCCCTGCCTTATGGAGAAAATTGTTGCCTTCCGCAAAACAATTTCCCTGCTGGAAGTAGAGAATGGTTGTTAACAAAGGAGAGGTCTATAATACCTGACACAGAGCAGACAGACGAAACTGCAGTCTCTTGTTCCTCTCATTCTCTCGTCTCTCTGCCTGAAGAGAATTGATTTGGCTAGGACATGCTGTAATTTACTTTTACAATGAATAATGTTCCAGTTTATCCTCAGGGACAGCTGGGTGAGTAATGTCACACTGACCTTGACACCCTGAAGTTGTAAAATACAGATGAGGTTGACTGTTTCAAACAGAGAAGTCATTCAATTTGTTTTTATTTCTAGTGAAAGTGGGGCTAATAAAGAAAAGTTTGTGAGGTTTTTGCCCATGGTCTCCATATGTGAAAGTATTCAGCTACTTCTGGGATTTAATTTGATTTACAGGTTCACTAGATAGCTGTTACTAGCTTCAGTGGTGACTCTCTACCTTTTATAAGCTTACAGAGGCTGAGTTTTGGGCATCAGTCCATGTTTCAACATGTAATTCTAACGAGGTGTGATTGACACTGTTCAAATATACTCATGCCACTAAGCTGCTGTTCCAAAGGTTTTGCAGATTTTTGCACTTAATTTAAAGAGTAAATAAAATCAGATTCCCTGTGCACTGGGTGTGAATTTGTTTATTTGCAGAGGATGATCGCCAATTCTAGAATATAGTGGAATGATTTGAAACATTGACTGTATGGTAGCAGAAAACCTAACTGGACAGGAAAAAGGTATTGCAGGATAGCAAGGAGGCAACAACAATCTTGAACCTTTAAAAAAATATTGTTCATTATTCTGGTCTGGTAGAACTGAGGCTGATCATTGTATGCTTGGTGTTTTGACTGCATTAAAGGTAAGAGGGCCAGAGTCACTCTGCAGAATTCGGGTATGGTCAAATGCGAACTGCCTCTGAGTAAACCACCTTCAAGCAAGAAGCTGAAATTGCTCAGCACTTGTGAGGGAAGCTATGTGGGTGCCTTCTTCCTGTCATGGCATACAGGCCACCTCCAAACATGTCACTGTTAGTTTGCCTCAATGTCTATTAATAACTGAATTTCTTTTCAGCAATGGCATGACATGAAAGTTGAAGGAAATGAGGTTCGCAGTAAGCTTTGAACCAGGCCCTCAGCAAGACAGAATGTGTACATATGCTATCCCTTTATCTGTTTTAGAGGGTTGAAGATCTCTGCTATCTTCAGCCATGACCAGCTGTGCAGAGAGGGAGTGATAAAATGTACATGTGAAAAAAATCATTTCAAAACATTTTTAGGTGGCTTTAATGCAAACGACATGCTTTACTCTGAGCAGTAAGAACGGTAAGACACTTGCAATTCTTGAGTCACAATATTCCTGATTAAAAGCTAGTGGATTCCTTGAACTTTGCTGGAACTGCTTTCAGCAAGCACAGATGAGAACTTAGTATATGAAAAGAAGATCTAAAGTGTCCAGGATTTTATGGTTATTTTGAAGAAACACCAGAGCAGAGTTTCTGGTGTAGAGGCTTTGCTCTGTCCCTCACTTCAGTGAGGCAAGACTAGGGAAAAGCATTCAGTTCAGGTGATATCTCTCCTGAGCTGTCAGTCATTAACAGCCTTGGTTGTGT
>VYZQ01014520.1:41053-52170 GCA_013400655.1 Mystacornis crossleyi | reverse complement strand
GAAACTGCTCATTTTGTCATCATTACCCCAGTTCCTGTGAGTGCCATGAGTTGAGTTCAGATAAAAATACAAATTCGAAGAAGTTTCACTGGACCTCACCCAAATTACCAAACCTCTTAAGAACATGAGGAGGTCAAACAATATGAGAGGAAACACTTTTATTCAACCTGAGACTGTTACTCCATCTAATATGCCTGAAAACACCTCCATGAATTACCCATGGCATTCTGGAATCTTCTCACTGGCCTTCAACTCCCAAAATACACTAAAACATACAAGGAAAAAAGCACAGTACATTTTCTAAGTTTCTAAAATAAACTCATTTTAAAAATCATATTGCTTTTAACTGGTTTGTCCAACTCCACTTATTAGTAACCACACTAGAAGTCCCAGCTAGAAAGCAAATTCTTGCAAAGACTGATGTTATTTCCTCAGTAAATATTTATTTTGCATGTATCCAAAGAAGTACTACGTGGAAAGACTGTGCATACACAGAATAACTCTTGGTTTCATTTTCCTGCCAGCTATCAGACAGCATTGCTCATGCACAAATCTTTTGGTATTTAATATTCATAATGCAGAAGCATCTACTTATCCCAGTTAGGATCAAGAAATTTTATGAGGTGTTGTACAAAACAAAGATTATCACTGCCACAAAGAATTTGCAGTTGGACAGACTGACAGACTAACTATTTCTGCACTGGTTGTTATGTTAAAATTATTTCTTAATCTTATTCTAGTCACTCCTTAATGCAAATATAACACTATAGGTAGCTCTATGCAGTAATGTAGGACACTCTAGCAGCAAATGCAGAAAATGCTGTACTTCAGCAGCTACTGAGGCAAAACAGTTGCTCTTTTAACAGGGTGTTTTTTTAGTTTGTGGGGTTGATATGTTTACATTGATCTATTTTATTTCAGTGGAAAGTTACATGATAGTATTAGTTAACCTGAATACACTTTAAAAAATAATTCTTTTTCAGTTCAAAAGAAAAGTTGGCTAACACTAACAACAATATTCATTTTGACTGTCTTCTTAATGGAAACAATTTGACATTTGATTTCAAAATGCAGCAATATTTTTGAGATGTGACCCTTCCCCGATACATCTTTCCCCAAAGAAGTTGACATCATAGTGGTTTGCTTGTGCTTGGTTCACAAAACAATTACTCTTAACTAGTGACAAAAAGGGTTTTTCAGTTCAAGAGGTAAGGGGCGGGGGGGGAGGGGGGTGGAATTTAAAAATCTTTACATAACCCTATTGGCCACGTTCAACTCCTTGGCTCCTTCTTGAGAGGCATGTGAAGAAAGGACAGGTTACCTTTGAGGCGAGTTTAGTATTTAAGCATTCTTTGGGAAACCTGCATTGCTAAGAGAGAACAGCTTTCTCAAGGCTGAGCAGAGAGCTAGATGGGATCAGAGCTCAGGAGTAATGTTTCCCAGTCACATGCGACCACCAGCTCTCTTCTGTAGCCCACTAAAGGCCTCTGGCAACCTGAATTCCCCAAATGAGGCAGTAGAGGATGCTCCTTCAAATATCTGCTTGATGCCAAGGATGTTTCTATGGTAATTCTGCATTCAAAGTTACTGGTTCGTGCTGCATGAGAGGCTACACAAGGGCCCAAGGAAATGAATGAACCTATCTAAGGTTGTGCATACCCAGGGGGCTTCCATAATTTTGGGTGCGCAGAAATACAAAGATGGAATAATGACAATGTTGTGCAGCACTTCATTTGTTGAATTACTTCAATACCTTGCTCACAGATGTGTGCATGTGAATCTAATCAACCAAACTCCTCGCAGACAGCAGAGATTATTTTGAGAGATTATTCCTGCTTCTGCTACAGAAAAAGAAGCACCAGCCTTTCATAACCTCTTGAATACAGGGAGGTGTGTGTGCATGCATACACAAACACACATATATCCCTCTCTCTATATGCACCAAAAGAAAGGTGAGAATAAAAATTTTCCTATGTACAGCACATTCTCATAAAGATAGGATGATTAAAAACAGACCTGCCTTTTCACACAGAAAAAACCCCACTCCAAAACCTCTTTGATTGTTTATCTAGTTATCAATTATATAAAAGAAAACCAAACAAAAACCATGCGGAAAGGAAAGCTGGCATGATTAGAAATAAATATCTGAAAAAAAAAAGTGATTTCTCCATATCCCTTGAAATCCTAAAAAAGGAAACTTTTTTGTACCTTTTCTTCTTGAATCATATTTTGCTTCCGATTCTAAAACAGCACGTTCAACTATTCAATCTGCTGTTCAATAATAGTGACTCACATTGCCTTTTAAACGCATACAAAAAAGTTGCATCTTTTTGTTTTCATTTTCCCTGTGTGTTTGTTGCATACTGACATCAAATCCCTGCAGGCATCCTAACCTTGCAATTGGAGAAAGAGCGCTCCAGGGTTTTCCACATGTCTAATACACCTGGATAAAAAGTGCTAATTGTTACCAACTTCCATTAAATGACAGCAGTAAGGCACAAAATATGCTTGATTTGCAGATGCTAGTGCCACTGGGAATTAGCAGCAGATTAATAATTGTGCAGACCTTGAACATTCCCCTGGCACTGCCAGCCTGGGTTTCCAGTACAACGTCAGACTATAAGGCCTTTGTTTTTAACTTACTTTCCTGAGGAAATCAGGCTTAGGCATTTGCACTCTTTTCTTCTGTGTGTTTGGCTGGCCTGCCTTCCCACAATAATTTCTGGTTAATCTGAATAAATTTTAAAGGAAAGTAGAGGTTGCAAACATACAGTGTCCTTAGCAGTTCTGTGAAAAACAGCCAGCTAGGTAGATATAATCAAGCCTGAGCTTAAGTGTTTCAAATACCCTGGCTTTTTAGATTCAGGTATTCTTGCAGACAAATAAACCATAATTCTGTTCAAATTTTGTTGGCGCTGAAAGTAGGAAGGAGATGTGCCATATCACATGTTCAGCAGGCAGCAACCTTGCATCCAACCACCTTTACGGATCAGGTAACAGACTAGGTTCCCAGTTTGCGGTGATTTTTTTCTTTTTACACACTTATATGCCAAAAAAATACTTTTTCACCTCGAGGCTTTGAGTGGGCATCAGGAGCCAGCTTCTTGCACAGGTTCACCCTTGCTCTTTTCTCCTCCAGATAAATTCAGGGGTCAACGCTTTACCTTCTCTCCTCTTTTCTTGCTCTGTTGCTGCTGCCGTTTCCTCTCCACTCTTGGCGCACACGAGGACACCACACCTATGGCATGCAAGCTTACTGGCAGCTCTGGTGGCATTGCAAAGCTCATTTCTGCAGGCAGCAACATGATTATGGTGAAGGTGAAGGCGAGGTTGAGCAAATGTGTTTCAACACTTCTTTCTTTGTATTTATCACCGTGCCATAGCATTCCTGCAGCCTGGCCTGCTGCTGCTCCAGCTGCCTATGCAAACTCCTGATGGAGCGCAACAGCAAGAGCCGTCGGTACATAGCTACCTGGAGCCGGTACTTCTCCTTTTCCTCCTTTTTCTTGTTTTCTAAGGCCTCCATTACTTTTGTGGTCTTCATCCAAGTCACACGGCCCAAACTGCAAGAGGCCATATTGCCCTTGATGCTGTGCCCTGCCTGCTGCATGTGGCAGTCCCCAGGGTCAGTCCCAGCCTTCAGGGCCTCGCTGGCCTCACTGGGCACCCTCGGGACCTGCAGCACCTCTGAACTCAATTCGCCATCACAGCAGGGGCTTTTGGAGTGCAGGGAGGCAACATCCAGAGGCAGCAGGTTATCAACTGCTACAGGGCATGAGGAGGCACCTAATGATGCATCTACAGCTGCCAGAGGATGCTCAGCCAGCCCAGGGGCTGTCCTCTGTGCCTGGCCACCACTAACCATCTCCGGGCCAGTCAGGGCTTTTACCCGGGCCACTGCCCTGCTGGAGAGGACAGACAGTCTTTCTGGCACCGCTGAGCTTCCCTGGTCTTCATTAAGGCTGTCTAGCAAAGGGCTGGCAGAGCAACCAGGGGATGTTACAGCATCATGAGTCGGAAATCGGTCTTCATCATCACTGCTGTTTTGGATCTCCTCTTTATCTCTTGATATTACAGTTGCTGTCTCAGCCATTTAATGCATGAGCTACAGAAACTTTCTGTGGACAAAGTGGAAGTAAAAGGATTTCATTTCCACGTACACACACGGAGAAGCCCAGTGCAGAGTGACATTTGAAGAAAGAACCTCTTTTTATATTTAAGCAATGGACCTATTACTTTTCCAATAAAGCACAACCCTTGGGTCACTTCAGGCCATTTCTTGTGATTTGCATTAGATGTTCTTCGAGACACAACATTAATCCAATAATAATTAAAATGATATACTGTACTATTAACATTCTCAAATCTTTAAAGGCAAGTGATCTATCCCTGCAGCACTGGCTGTGCTGACTAATTAAACAGAATACAGCTGTAAATGGGCATTGTAAGCACTTCTCCCATTTAAGAACACAGGTCTAACAAGTGTAGTGTGTAGAGATGGGCGAGTTATCGGGATTGATCAGCTTTAAAGGGAGGTGGAGGTACGACAAACAGCAGGTTGCATTTAAATGCCTTCTCCAAGATTAATTTGCCTGCTACCAGTTTGTTTACAAGGTTGCCTTTCCCCATCCTATTAATTCTAACAGTAAAGCTATATTAGCACCACGCTAGCCAAAGAGAGGAAAAAGAAATCAAACACTTACCGAGGTTACTGGGGGGAAGGAAAAGAGTTACAGTGCATTGTGTCTGTGTATCATGTTTTCTTGAATGTGACTCAGCACAATCTGGAACAGAAACATCACGGTGCTGGAGCAGGAGCAGCAACAGCATTACGCTGTTCCACCCAGCAACAACACAGTCAGTCCCAATCACAGAGGAGTGCAGGGCTGCTTTCTTACTCCTCAGTGGGCATTCCTCCCTGGCATGCAGCTTTTATGTCATCTTTGAGCATCAAAATGAGTACCAGGATTGGATGGCACTTTTTTCCTCAAAACCAAACACACCTGATTCATCCATTCTACGGGGGGCAAACCTTATGGCCCTTCCCATCCCTGGCAGTCAGCAAGGAGGTAGCACCGCACCAAAAGAGGGTGAGGCATTCCAGACTCTAGTGTGCATGTTTTCCTCCAGAAAGAACAAGCTTAGATAAACTTCAGCTGCATGAACAAGGTAAACCTAGAAATGAAGCATGCATTCAGCACCAACCAAATGCTAAACATGAAGACAGGCAGAAGCTGTAGATGACAGCAATTAATGTACACCCACGGTTAATGAGGCTGGCCTAATCTTTAAAGAGCAGCATTACACCCAGCTAAACTATCCCACAAAACAATAAACTTTATTTGCACTTCTGATGTTCAGAAAAGCTACCTCCGGCATCATCTCTTGCTGTAGTGCCAGGAACAAAATTCACAAATGATCTACCTGCATCTACTTCAATCAATTTACCACAGGGCTTCAGTTGCCCCAAGACTTTCTCTACTCCATTCTGCTAATACAAATAGAAGAAGCAATCCAAAATACTATCTAAATCTTCCTGCAGCTGGAAAAGAATGAAAGTAGATCCTATCTCCACTTCTACGTGTGCTGCAACACAGATAATAATTTCTTATTTTTCATCTGCACTGACTAGCCTTCTTTCTGATGAATCTGCTAGGATATGCTTACAAACTTGAACACACAGAGCCTGGTTAAAATTAATTCAAATTTGTACCCCGAGGTATAACTTGAATGCATTTTTTGGTGCAAGAGATAATTTGCACTGAATTTGTAAAATAAACTAAACCTGCTGTGTTTATGTGCCAAAGCATGCTGCAGATTATATAAATAATACTCAGAAGAGATTAATATCCAGTGAGTTAATATACAGTGCAAGTTTATATCTTGGTGATTCCCATTNTTTAATTATTTTACAATTCTTTTACATCTTTTTTCTTCATAGCCTAACTGGTTAAAACATCAGCCACCTTCTTAGGGGTGATTGGCTAATGTCCTATTGTCAAAATATTTCTCTATTGTACTATAAGCAAAGGTTAGCAAGGTCTTCAGGTATCCCTAGTTTATAAACTCTCNCGTGTGCTGCAACACAGATAATAATTTCTTATTTTTCATCTGCACTGACTAGCCTTCTTTCTGATGAATCTGCTAGGATATGCTTACAAACTTGAACACACAGAGCCTGGTTAAAATTAATTCAAATTTGTACCCCGAGGTATAACTTGAATGCATTTTTTGGTGCAAGAGATAATTTGCACTGAATTTGTAAAATAAACTAAACCTGCTGTGTTTATGTGCCAAAGCATGCTGCAGATTATATAAATAATACTCAGAAGAGATTAATATCCAGTGAGTTAATATACAGTGCAAGTTTATATCTTGGTGATTCCCATTTATCTGAATCACAAGCTACGGTAATTGAAGAATATGGAATTCAGATAAAGGGGAATTTACTGTATTAACACATTGAAAAGGTTCATTGTTGTTGCCGTATCCCGCAGTAGTAGGAGGGAGAAGAGAGAGATCCAGCAGTCAGGGATGGTGCAGCAATAGTGATTTATTTAATTATTTTACAATTCTTTTACATCTTTTTTCTTCATAGCCTAACTGGTTAAAACATCAGCCACCTTCTTAGGGGTGATTGGCTAATGTCCTATTGTCAAAATATTTCTCTATTGTACTATAAGCAAAGGTTAGCAAGGTCTTCAGGTATCCCTAGTTTATAAACTCTCCTGATAGCCCTTGTGAGAGGCTTTTCTCCCCCGCAGGGAAGCAAGAAAAGTCCTTGCAAGCAGCATTTTCTGTATCCACACATTGTTATACAGAATTATGTACAGAGGCTTTTGGTTTCAGCTTCTCTTGTCTCCAAAGCACTGCAGGCATATCTCCCACTCCAAAGAGGACAGGGGATGGGTGCTAGGTAGTGCACCTGATCTCTAGCTATGTCAATACTTTTCTATCAGCAATAGTATTCTGTTGTTCACTTCTACCTTTGTAGAAATTTGCTGCAAAATAAGTATTTTCTGATAGTCTAACAAGGCATGAAAAAACAGAGTGTTGGTTTCTGGGGTGTTTTTTGTAGTTTTGTTTGTTTGTAGGTCCTGGTTTTTGTTTGTTATTTCTCTGGTGCTTTAATTTTTTCAGCATGATTTTACAGTCAGTACTCCTTAAAGAGATGGGCAAGGGGACAAAAAAATCATTTTGCACACCAAATTAGTGTCATCAGAAATAATAATAAATGCTTTGTAGGTGTGGATCTGAATGGAATAAATAGCAACTGATGCAATCAACTAAACAATAAAACTCCAATCTAAACTCATTTATATAGATGGCTTTTCATGGAATATTATTACTTTAGCTGTAATATATGAAGCTTAATAGCAAAAAAAAATATTTAGTCCATTGGACTTAGAGAATCAGCAAAATAGAAATACTGCAAAAAAACCATAATTACTGTTGCTAAAATACAAGTTCCATTTATGGCTAGGGCTGCATGCATGTTTCTATTATAGCACTTCCCTCCATCTCTCAAGTCTTCATAAAATCTCAGCTAAAGGATCAGATGGAAAGGTTCTAGAGTCACTTTCTGCCTGAATACGTACTAAACACTTCAGCCAAAAAATAGAGATGCTCCAGTACAAAAGTGGGAACAAAACCAGTCTTATGGCTGGTGAAGACTTAAGGAAACCTTCCAGGAGAAAGGTCTTTTGTGTAACTGACAGATTGGGGAACAGGGAATGAAAGCACACCTTATTTCAATGGAAACATGTAAATTCTTATTCTCAGATAACACAACAATCCTAATCACCTATGATTGTTACCTTGAAGAAGTGACTCCTACAGTTTTTCTCCATTTTATCTGCAATTTGACAGACCAATAGAGACCTGAAAAGACGTTATGTTAGTTTCTTCTTCAAAAGGCACACTGTGCTATTCCCCTGGTGAAGAAATAGAAGAGTTTGCTGTTCCTCCCAAGAACCTGTCGCAGGCAGACTCCACTCAAAACCACTTGCTCACCCCTGGACTTGTTTCTCTGTTCGTGGGAACCTTTCCAGGCAGAAGCTGCTTCAGATTTCACGGTGAACATTTAAGTCAGACCAACACACTGAGAATTTCAGGTAGGTAAAATGAAAGCCAAGATGCCTCTGGTCGAGGTTCATTGCCTTTCATTACCACCCACTCCCAGGCTGATGCAACTGCAGCAGTTTCAAGGTGTTGATACACCCTGGGGAGCCACCTTCAGCTGTCAGTCTTGCACGCCCCTAAAAAGTTTATGCCAGCAGACTTTTATAATCCATCACACTCTTTCAGGCGATAGCTACAAGAGGTGCTGGGCAACCTGCAGGCTCATAAATGTAAGCACGTGCTGGATGTCTCTGTGCTTGCAGGCTTATGGAGTGAGTGCTGAGCCATCACAGTGGGGTTTTGTGTGGTAGCAGAAAAGGCCTGGTCACAGCGGAGTCCCTGCAGATATCCAGGACAACTATTTCTCCTTTCTCTTCCAAATCTGATGCCATTCTCAAGTATGGACAGATATGAGGACAGGAAGGTGCTTGGGCTTTTTATTTCATTCAGTACAAATATTCTACTGAATTTCAAAGCATAACAGCCAAACACATTTACAAACAGCATCAAAAGTGAGATAAACATTGGTGAAGATAGACCATTAAAAGACCATGGCCTGGGATGCGATGTTGTTTTGTATTTTAGTTTGAGGAGTATTTTTTTTTTAAGTATTAAAAAATATCCTATTACACAGTGGTGTAATTACATATTTTATATTAATTGCTCTTAAAAATCAAAAGCCATATTTTGTCTGTTAATGTACACACATACACGGCCTTCTGTGAACTCAATGAGATCCACATGTGTGCATCTGAGCCCTAAATATTTCCCCAAAGACTCTTTAAAATCCTTTTACAGGGCAGTGAGTAGAATAAAGTCATATGTTCCCTTTCTTCTGCCTTCATATCCAAAACAGGCAGGAGTTACAGGATGCTCTGCATTGCACTAGATGGTAAGAGTACCCCAAGGGGCCAGTGGCCAGCCAGGGATTGCCATCGTTCTGCTCTCATGCTCGTCCACTCCCAGGAGTTTCTCCAATCCTTCTACAAACAGACAAATTAAAAATGGAGCCCACTGATGACATCAAGAAATGCTCTAGATATTTCAGGGTCAGGGAAAAGCATTGAGGACATCTCCATGGCTTTCAGACAGAAGGAAATTAGGAATATGTACAGAGCTGCAGCACAATTGTGTGTTCTGGAAACATTTAAGAAAAGTAGAGTGAATACATGACTTTACCAGTGAGGAAAGGTTCAATGGCTTTAAACATGAAAATACAGGCATTTCAGCAGATCGTCTTTATGTTAAGGGTAAAAGACATTAAAACAATCTGCCACAACTGGTAAAAATTATCAGGCTTGCTGCCAGTCTCAACAGAGCTGCCTGTCAGAGGTGCAAATCTCTAAAGGAGTAGACTCACACTGCATTCAGATTGAGTTTGAGTCGAGTGTGGCAGCTTCGAAGTCTTAGGACTGCAGGTGCCAAAGTGACCCAAACACTTGGAAGGGCTTGATGACAACTCTCACTGCAATATTTCATCAACTCTACCCCTAATTCTGCTTGGGCTTAGCTATTCCCAGGTACACAAAATGAAAAATACATATATATGGCTTTATAAAGATATTTTAGAAGTGGAATGTTTTGATTTTTCCCCAAGGCAGCAGCTGTTCTCCCTATCATCTCTGCAGAAAGCACTGGTTTACAATTTCAATCACCACTCACCAAGTGAAAGAATAACAGCATCATTGCCCAAACCAGTCCAAGTCCACATTCCTGCCATCAGTTCCACAGAGCTGTGTTTTTATGCTGAAGCAGCCACAAAGGACTTCCTACAGTCTTGTTATGAACTCAGAGATCTACTTCAACTTGCACAACGAGCAGCTGAACATTGTCATAGAGGCCAAGGTGGGAAAGGACAACCCATGGGCACGCAAATCTGGGATTTTGCTTGATTTTTCTTCCATCTCAGCAGACCAATCTATATTAGGCAGACCCAACTGGCATCAAATGGGCCAAACAAACTGCAGNGAGAGGGAGAGAAGAAAATGCAAAAGAATTTAAAGTAGAAGATCATGTAACCTGAGATTACAGTCTTCCTATGGAGAAGAGACTAAAAAATTGTTCCTGCGGAAAAGATGATACTTGAAATATTTTGAATAACCTCCAGTATTAAAATATTTAAAGGTATTGCTCATATACTTCAAGAACTCCATGCCTGGCAGGTGAATACTGGATTACCTAATCTAGCTGTTAGATTTCAGATGTGAAAATGAGTATGTAGAGAACTCACGTGTCTAGTTACAGTTCACATCCGGTACGTTTTGAGAGAAAAATCCTTTCTTCTAAGGAATATGTAAACAGACTATGTAATTTTTGGTAATTGATGCTTATGCTTGCTTTCATTTTGACATTTGATCATAACTGACAAACTGGCAGCTGAGGAAGAAGAAAACTCTAAGCTGTAAGAATAATAAACAGAGCATGGTGACAGATGGAAAAAACCCCCAGCATATATGGGAGTAAAACTTCAGGAAATGGGGCTAAGCCATAGATAGAAAAATAATTGTTTGGTGTTTCTACAACTTAAAAAGAACACACAGGCATTTCCAGAAGCTAAGCACATTTTTTTTTATCATTAAATATTTTTAAAAGCGTGTAAATTTTCTGCCTTAGCTGTTAAACCAAAATGGTATGTGAAGAGAATATTATGAAAATTACATTTAATACAAAAATTTTGTTAAAAAGCAGTTTCAGATAAAGCACCTAAAAAGAAAATAAAAAATGGATGCATTCATGCTGTTTGAGCATTTTCATGATACTAAATTGACTCATGAGAAGTTTAACTCTACAGGTCAATATCAAGGACTGAAAATTGTGCACCTACAAACATCTTCTCAGAAATTCTACTTTCTCCTGCAGAATGCCCTGTTGCAGAGCCATACAGCTCTACTAATAGTGTCTGCATAGACTCACCTGCTTTCTGTTGTCCACACACAAACACACACACAAAAAAAAACAACAAACAAAAAAAAAACACAACAACACGCACACACGAC
>VYZQ01014520.1:5209-29974 GCA_013400655.1 Mystacornis crossleyi | reverse complement strand
CTACTCTAATTACTATCATGCCATAAAGTTAATTCCAAGGTAAGCAGGTGCAAATCTGTTTGATCCAAGGGCTTAATTTTTTATGGATCTGACATAACGTGATATGTGCTTAGTATTATCTGAAAATTGTGGTTTGGTTTACATATTAATATATATTTCTGCAGAATGATATTTACAACTGTTTATATACCTCAGATCTCCAAATTCCTCACTTGACCTGACTCTCACAATGAGCTTGGAAAGTCAGAAAGCAACTTCTGCAGTGCATGTTTATTCTAAATTAGGAGATCCATTCTGGGAAAAAAAAAAATATTTATTTTTAATATATTTATGGTGTTATTTATTTATTCCTATTTCAAATCCATATTGCAATGCTTCATACAGAACGCAATCCCTTTGTTACTTCTGACCTGCTTTGAAAGTTGTATGGATGTGATAATTTCTTTTCTCTTTTCTAATGTTTTCTTCTCCTCACTTGATGAATGCTTGAAAGTAAGAGAAATTTTTTTTCATCACTTTCCATTTTCCCAACTTTCTAAATACTGGTCTGAGTTTCTTTTGAGATGGGATTTGAAAAAGATTTAAGGACCAGCATTTGAAAGTCCATATTCTCAGAAGCTGCCTGTGGTTTTTGGAGACTTGGCTGTTTGTGAATCCAGTTTAGATTTTCAAATACTACTTGATTTTGAAATATTCAGATCATTCACAAAGCCTTTTGAAGCACAAACAAGGCATTTTGTGTCCTTTAGGCTTGTTGTCCTCGTTAACTCCAAAACGATATACGTGGGAACACTCTTATTTTTTTAAAGCTATGTCCTTTGAAGAAAGTCAGTGGGAAGACTGGATTAAGCCCAGGCTTCAAGACTTCCTGATTCATTCAGAACTTCCTGTCTATTGGACAGTTCTCAGAAATCNTTGTTGTTGTTGTTGTTGTTGAAACTGATGTTTTCTGTGAAATACAATGAAAATTCACAGAGAGCTGTACCTCCACACCCAGGAAGACTCATTGTGAAAATGCATCCCCAGATAGCCAAAAGCTTTCTATTCCAATTCATTTCCTCAACTGAGATAGAACCCCAGCAGTGGTTTAGGGCATGGCAAGGGTGCCACTCTCGGGACACAGCTGCCTTCTGGGATTTCTTAGTGATGACATCATCTGAGATAAACTGATATCAGAAGCTGAACCAATCCTCAGCCATTCTGGAAAAAGCAGAGGGTACAGCTGGCATAATGCCTTTACTCCCAGGCCTGCATTCACCTAAACTGTAAAGACAACCAGAGCCACCACCTGCAAAGTCAGAGCACTCTCTGGCTACATTCAGCCTTCCACTGGACTTGAGGCTGAGTGCTAGGATTAGAGAAACAAAAAGCTTATAGCTTGGCACAAATCTGAAAAATTTGAGTTTTCAGATAACTAAACAAACCAACCCTGTCCCCAGTCCTGGGGCAGAAATGAGTCAATACACATAAACAACATGTAACATTTTGAGATCAAATGCTCTCTTTTAATTTTTTTTTAAATGCAAGCTTGGTTTAGCACATTTCCCCAGGACGGATTTTAACAGATTAGTTTAAGGGTTCTTTGGATTCATGAATGTAGAAAACATATCTCTAAATGTACTTGAAGCATTCATTAACGTTCCTGATAAAGCAGAAGTCTGAAACAGCACAAAAAAGGGGATACAATAGCTACCAATATCCATTTATATGGCCTTATGTCCTTACTTACAGGGCCATCTAGAAGGCAGGTGACAGTTGTCAGCAGAGGTTCTATCTTATACCTACCCAAGGCTATCTGTCCGGTGGGGCTCAACACAACACAGGCGTCTGGGGCATCCTTCCTCTTCCCTCACTCCTCTGCAATGCTTCCTCAGGATTCACCTCACACTGGCCAGGCAGCCCTCCTTAAAAGGAGATGGGTTTTTTTAATTACTGTAATACTGGGCTTTCAGGAAAGGTTACTCAGGTAAAGGACTCAAGAAACCTCTGCAAAGGAGGTTTCAGAGACGAGAAAACAGGCAGAAAAGTTACCGTCTCAGGATAGCTACACAGAGCCTTGGTGACTGTCCTGGTTTGGACAGGTGTCTGCTAAGGAAGGCAGGAGTCCCCCTCCCACCCCGGAATGAAAAAAAAAATGTAACCTCCTTCCTCCCGAACTATTATAATTTTGAAAATGAGGGGCTTTCAGGCAAATATATCAGAAATAGGAATAACAGGTCTTTACTTATATATATATATATATGTACAACAAGGCAAAACAAAAAAAAAACAACAATAACTAAGGCAGTAACAAGTAATAGGAATCAGACGGCAGTGATGGCTGCTGGGGCTGTAAGGCACTTTCCCTTTTGCTGCAGCGATGGCCGGAGTTAACAAGGGTGCTCCGGAGCGAGGTCGGGGAGCACGGGGGGAAACTTAACTTGCCCAAGCCGGGAAGGGATGGGAGGAAACTTCAGCAGCCCCTGGGCAGCCGGTCCTGGTGCTTTAGCAGGATTCCCTGGGAGCAGCGCGCTGGAGACGGCAAGGATGGATGCAGAAAAGTATCCCGGGTAGTAGGCGAAATGCACAGAACTCCGAGGCCGCAGCCGGAGACTCCGGGACCCCTCGGCAGGCAAGGGGTGGTGCCCTCAGTGCTGTGTCTCAGCGAAAGCTCCAAAAGCAGCGGTGAAGAGATGGCAGAAGTAGGGCAGGACAGAAGGACAAAAAAAAAAACAGCAGAAAACACGGCCTCGTAGCGAGATGAACTCCCTCCGCGGCCGCTGCAAGTCCCACTCCCTCCAAACGCCAGGAGAGCAATGAATTCCAAGCCCTTTTCCCCACCTCTTTTTTTTTTCCAGTTCTAAATCTCGAGATATCTCTGCTCCCCCACCTGAGAAGACGCCACCAAGACCAAAAAAAGGACAATTGGGCCCCTCCCTTGTGGCTGGCTAGGTTCTTTGTTTTTCTTAAGTACCCCAGCAATCGCCCCTTAACATGGGGAAAAAATTCCTTTGAGAGAAGAAAAGAGCACATACACACACAGAAAGAAAACTTTCTCAACCCCCAACAGTGACAGACAGCATAAAGCTACCTGTGTTAGAGGCAACTATCTCTGTGTTAAATTCTGCTCTCTCTTTTCCATAGGTGCATATGTAGTCAGGTATGCGTCCCCAACTCTTGTGAGGGCAAAATTAACTGATGTGAAGAAAGATAAATGTCTCGGGGCAAAGGGAAGGCATGACTGTTTGGTGAGGTCAAATGGAAGGGCCTATAGCAAGGGACCATACCTTGATGGAAGTTTGTGGAATGGTGTAGATTCAGCAGTTCAAGGCAAACACAGGAATTAGAGGGCCGTGAAATGAAGTATTTGGTTTTCAGGGAGAAAAACGGATCTACTAAGCAGTCATACAAATGAACTATTTGTTTGTCATGACAAATTACCAGGTTTTAATTTTACAGAGCAAAGAAGACTGCACAGCAATTTAATGGTTTCTTCAGCACTGATCTTTTTTTTGGATGGAGTACTCTCTGTTATGACATGATGAAAGCTACCATGTTTTGGGAAAGGGGTGGTTTAGGGGAACAGAAATATAAAGAGTGGGAAAAAGACTTATAATAGGGTGTCCTGATTATCCCCCACCTCCTCCTGTAGACCATCAGACTGTGGTATGCTAAGCCAGAAGGTGAAAAAAAGGCCAAACCTCCCATTAACAATGAGTCCTCTGGCTGCTAAAGGTACAAGTCATCCTGGGTGAGGTCAGTTTTCTGTGGTGACTCGAAAGGATGATGTTGCTTGTGTCAGCAGAAGCTTAGCTACGGTCACAGCCACACAGGTGTAGACACTGCTCCTCTTAGGGAACCACCTGGAGAATAGACAGGTTGCTGCATGTAGGGAAAGAGTTCAAGAAATCTGGGAAGGCAGATGGAGTTTGGGGCATCAGCAGGAACAGCGGCTGCTTCCAGCCAAAGGTTACAAGTGAAGGGGAAGCTGCAGTCCTCACTTGGCAAGGCCAGGCATGCTGTGGAATAATCTGGACAGCATCAGGTCTTTTTTTTCCCCTAGTTCAAAGGCTTAACCAAAGCATTCTGGGCACCACCAGCGTTAACAGGGAGAGCCCAACAAGTCACTGCCAGTGCTCCGCTGCTCTGAACCATGGCTGCCTTTTGCTTACAGGCACTCTGTTGTTTCATGTTTTTATGACACCAGGGTACCCAGCCCTTGACAAGTGCTCCTGGGAATTATTATAAAGAAAATAAAAATGCTTCAGCTTTCAAAACTGAGAAAACTCTTGGGGAAAACATACTGAAGTTTCGAGTTTCAGTAGGCTACCATACAAGGTCCGGAAATTCAAAATGCTGAAAAGAGAAAGTTGGGGCTTGAGTCCTTGAAAACAAGTAATTTTAGAGTGGTCCTAGTGATTAAGTCACTGGCAGCTATTTCTTCACAGCAACGGATGTGACAGGTACCATGCCAAAAGCTCATTTACAGAACCGCTCCACCGTGGGCAGCTCAGTGTTGCTACCATGGTCTTTAGGACAAAACAATTCCCTCAGAAGAAAAAAGGAGGATTCAGAGTTATAGCACAGAAAATGTGTCTGGGTCTATTTAGTAAGGAAACAAATTCACCAAAAAAAAAAGCACAAAGTGATGGATGGTAAGACACCACTGAATGGTGTCTCCCATGAATGAGACACAAGGTAGCGCAGACTTGATGCTTAATGAACCTCAAAGCTCTGTAGTGTCTTTGCAAGCAAGTGGCACTTGCTTGCAGGGATTGTTTTTCATAATGAAATGAAACTGTTAACCCCAAGAGGAAGCTACAGAAAAGTGGCCACCTATCTCCCCTTACATGTACACCGCTCACCAACATCTACCATATCGCTTTCTGGATTTATTGCACAGGCAGAATCTAAAGACAGGAAAGACAGCCAGCATGCTGCACAGTGGCTGGATACCTCATTTGCCTGTGTCACTACTCATCCAAGACCTGAAGATAAGTTATCAGGAGAACTGAGGGCTTAGACAGGGTGTTAGAAACACGATAAAATACATGGACTGTATTGTTACTTACCATGCCACGTCTTTAGGAGTGGTGTGTTGGAAACAGTCTTCTTTGCTGCATGGTAGAGACGTCCAACTTCAGCACCAAGGATGGGAAGAGGAGTCACACTCTTTGACCACTTAAGCTATTTAATATTTCAAGTATTATCAAGTGTTGGTGGCATTTGCTGGCCAGAATTTCTTCTGCTTATCAGAGAGACTGGTTTTGTCGTACACAAGTGGGTGATGCCAATATAAATTCTGGAACTAAAATCAAAGTTGGCCTCACCAATCTGTGAGGTGGGACTTTTACTGCTGGTGTCACAGGAGTGGAAAAGTAATAGAAGCTGTGTCTATCAGAGGGACATCACCCAGTGTGCCAGGTCATGTTACTGCAAAACCAGAGTGCTCCCCTTCTCCATCTTACTGTGGTCCTTCTTTCTCTAATGAGGAGTGAGTTATAGTCAATTAAAGGTGAATGATAGGAACTATAGGGAATACATTCCTAATCAAATATGAAAAATTACCATATACCTTGTATACAAATTACATTATGAACAGAAAATAGCTATGGTTGATTGGAGCAATTAAATGTTTTCTTTAAGAGAAGGAAAAAAAACCTCCAGTGAGAATATTTTAGAAAATGACTTTTTAATCATCTGTAGAACTGCTAAAATTACTGTCTCCTAATAGTTTTAAAGTGCTCCTTAGTTAGAATTAACTCCAATCCTTTTGCAGAACAGAGAAATACTTCCTCAGAAACCTGTTTAGAGGAAACTTTATTTTTAATCACAAGATCACATCTGTATGCTTTCACATAGTTCAAATAAGACTACAGCAGCTCTGAGCATGCCTCCCTCCTGTGCAAATACCCACAAACTTGAAAACCATTGTATGGGAAAGAACACGTTCTGAAACCAGTCAGGAGAACACGGCACACAGCAAGATTCACCCCTCCAGTAAGAAACATTAATACTGATTGAAAAATCAGTTGTTTCAGTGCTATCTGATGTATAGTGAACAGCATCCTGCCACATTAATAAACCAGCTAACACCTTCAGTCTTGCCTGTTTCTTCATCTACCATTATCCCTGCGGATACCACTGGTTCTGCATGTGTAAGGACAGATTTGGGGAGGGGAAGGATTGTGGTCACCTTGCTGCAGATGAGCAGTCTCTGCTCAGCAGCATGATGAGAAGGACATGTGCCCTGTGGGAAAATGATAGGGAACTGCTTAGAGCCAAAGAAAAGCCCTCCTGGGCATGGCACACGCCTGTGTTCCACTTCTGCCTGCCCTTGCATAGGAATGCTGCCTGTTTGCACAGGGACTGGCATGGGTAGCCAGGGACTGGCCCCTGCTGGCAGTGACAGCTGGCACCTGACGTGGTGTGAAAAAGCACACCAAATGAAAGCAAGGGGACCAGAATCAAACTCTTAGAAATGGCAGAACTAACAATGGTCCTATCTTCCTAACAGAAGGAACACGTGCTCTAACAATTGTCCAAATTAACGTCGAGAATGTTGCCAGGACTGCTGTGAGATTTCAAACCTTGTCTCAAGGATACCTGGGAGGCTGCTCGAACTGAAAGAAAGGGTAAAAAATGCTGAATAAAGACTATTTGGTCAAAGAAACACAGTGCAGTTTTCATATAAATGTGATCTTTTTTAAACTTGGTAGAAAATTCACAGTGTTATTCCTTTTACTGCCAACTTCAACCATACCTTCCCTTTGTGCCTGCAAAACAAAGATAATTATTTTTTACTCACCTGCATAAAATGCTTGAAGAACTCCAGATGACTGAAGATACAAAAATGGAAAGGAAATGTGTGTACATGCATGTTTATATATAATTGTTATTATTATTACAGTCTGGCAAGAAAACAAAGATTATTTCTAGCAAAGCTTTGGGGTTTTTTCATTGCTTTAGAAGCTGTTTAATAACTAGTGATCAGAAGTAACCCAACTGCTTTTGAAATCAATGAGAACTGGATTATATGTTGGAGAGGCGGAAGTATTAGCAGAAAATATTTATATTACATAGTATTTGTTATCTTAGATAATCACCATTTCTGCCTACATCTTCCAAGAAACTCATTCTGTTGCTCTGAAAAATATGTAACAATTTCAGGATAATTTCAGAGGCCAACCCCCCTGAAAATCTAAACCCATAACTGAAATACTTCCAAACAGTACGTCAGATCAGTAAAATCAGGCTGAGGAGGACAAGGGGAAAAGCCATTTAATCATCTGACTCAAAGACTGTGTTATATTTTTTCTGGTTTCTTCCCCCCGTTTTAGTCTTCTTTAGATTTAGGATTTCAAATTCTTTTTTTCATGCATATTATATAAATCAGGCAATGTTCATAGAATGTCTCTTAAACACAGCTTAATTGTCTGCCTTTCAGTTTCCTCCACTATAAAAGTTAGCAGCAACTACAGTAATTCCCTCCATGGACTAAATCCTGGCTACTGCCCATTTCCAGGAGAGTTGGAACAGTGTGTGTGTTTCATGTAGAGACGGTAAAACAGATATACCACTGAAGTGAACATTGGGATATTTGTTAAGTCATACAGTTTGGCTCCGAGCTCACTCATGACATGCACCATATCCCTGTAGCCAAATTTTTCTGTGATTCTGTTCTTCTGTGATTCAGTTCTTCTGTGACAGCTATACTGTGCCCATCAGTGCTGCATTGGAGATGTTAAGAGCTGAGGTGGTCCTTACCACTCCACAGCTTCCTGAGCTGCCTCTACTTCCCTGCAACAAGGAGAAAAGGAGATGTTGCCTTACACAACCATCTCTGTTTTAAACGATCTACCTTCTGAATCAAATGGAATCACCCAGCATTTCTCAAGTGATAGCTGGTGTATGAGATTTTCAATGCGCACAGCACAAACTCGTCTGCACTGTGTCGGGACTAGGCTCATGTTGAGGCCCTCAGCTCTTGTTCTTCATGCCTCTTAGGTCTTGGTGATGTAAATGATTTTAGCCCACCAGTTTGAGCGCTAGGCCTTTCCATACTGTAAAGGCATTGTCACCAACACTGTGGCAAAGATTTGATTTCAGAAGACTGTGGTAAAACTCTCAGAAGGAAAGCATTGGGCTAATACTGAGGAATAAGAATCTGGAAGAGTGCCTGTGTTCACAAAAAAAAATATAGTTTCCACTACAGCTTGTCAATGAATATTGAAAAAAGATGAGTGATGATTAAGAGTTTAAAATAATCTCCTTTCCACCCTTTCACCTGCCTCCAGTCAAACCATAAAGCCAGCCATGCCCCTGGCTTACATTATAATGGAATTATTGTTCATGGAGGTTTGGCCAGTCAGCAGTCAATAGTGAAGAAATGACAAACGTGTGTACAAGGGAGAGCCTTTGGAAATAAAAGAGAAAGGAAAGAAGAAAATTTATTATTGCCAGTCTACTGATGAATGCAGGCATTAGAATAGCAGATGTAGAGCGTATAAGGGTCTGGATAGTGAACAGCTAAGTGTTGCCTTAGAGCACCAGGAAATGGAGCCAGGGTTGTGAAAGCCATCAAGCTGCCTGCGTTCTGCATTCCTTAATGCACAATGAAATGCTTTGATAACTGAAACCAAAAACCCTAAAATGGCAAGTCCTTCCTGCAAGGGCCCTTGAAATAAGGCTTGCTGCTAATGTGGAGTACTTGTCAGTGTAAGGGAGAAAGATGGGGGAATTGGACCTCTGCATGCTGGAATGGGGACATTTGCTTCAGCACGTGGGACTGTTGCTTGGGATACACCGAACAGCAAGAAAAGCACTAGGAAGGATGCAGCCTTAGCTCCAAGGTAATGGATAATCCAGAAATAGCTGTTTCTCTTCCTCAACCTTTTTAAACTGCCACAGGAGACCTCTTTCCACTCAGAGCTCAGTTATTCTTCAGCATCGACTTCTCAACACACCACTTTGGCTTTCAGAAGTAATCTGTTGGACAGGCTAGAAAACCTGTGCTGAATTCCCTTGCCTCCAATGTTTGGCTTCAGTTAGGAGAAGATTTGCCCCAAGACTAAACACGTGTAATATTAAGCATAACCTTTTCTTAGCTTTATTGTTCTTGCTCCTAAATCTAAATTATGTATACCTGGGGTGTGTTTATGTGTATTTGAGTGAGGGAGAGAAACTCAAACGGGCATGGAAAATGTGGACTCCATTCACCCTACATACGCTGTAACAAGAACAGACTCACAGAGGTGTGTGGGCATATATAGACTTAACCACATCTACTGTAAAGAGGGAAAAAAAGGCTGAGAAGCATTTTGTCATGTTTTCCACTTGAAATGTGTGAGCTGTGGAAACTCAAAGTGATCACATTATTGTTTCTTCTGGTAGATTTTTTCTGATGCTGTTTATTTCTCTTGTGCTATTTGTTATCGTGTTTTGTTGTGAACTCGACAAGTTTGGTAGGTAGGTTTTTCTCCCCTTTCCCCATATCTTGAATATATGCACACATTTGAATTATGACTTTCCTACAGGAACTAACAGCTGTATGTGCAAATCATGCATATAAATCAATTACCGAGGCCTATGTACTATAAATGCACCCATTAATTAAGCAATGTCAGATGCTATGAACCATGAAGTTCATTACATCTTTAGCATTCAAACCAAGGATTATTTGAAGAAGCAATACTACGTTTACCTAATAGTTAATGAAATTAAGCCGAGTTGTTGCCAACGTTCTTATTTTATGCCTAATTCAGTGTTTAAATGTTTATGAATAAAACACTAACTGCTGAAAGCAGAAATGTTGAAATGTAATTACTGGTAAGTTATAACGCACTTGAGGACTCATTATACCAGACTTGGGAGTTTTAAGATCACCAGTGTAACACAGTCTCCAAAAACACAGATTTTTTATGGGCTAAAAGCTGGAAAGACATAAATGCTGTTGAATTTGTCCTGGCTGAGTGGAAATTTTGATGATCGTGGTAGTATGATTTATGGGTATAACATTTTCCAGTCATTACGTGGTTGCATTTCACCATTGTGACATGATTTGCATATGTGAATATCTCTGCAAATTAACTTCTGATGAGAGCTACATCTGCCTGGATTAAGAAGCTCCTATCTGAAAACCAATCCAGCTGCTACCCTGAAGGACCCATTTGAAAAAAAGGCAATCTGCAATGTCATCATATATAGTTTTTCCATATGTATGTCCTGATTTAGATTTAAATGTAAATATTGCATGACAGTATTGGTTACTTTGTTAGGGTTTATTCTGCCAACTAAAAAGCACTCAGTGATGTAAACACTAGGATTACCTCTGCTGTGTAGCCCTCCTACTTTCCTTCATTTCAATAACCTATCTACAGACAGCTATGTATCAAGAGCTAGCCTGGTATCCATCACTGTTGTTTAAAGTCATTCTTAGCCAGATGGATAAAAGAAAATAAAATTTAAAAGTCAACGATACAGAGGAAAGCAACANGTAAATATTGCATGACAGTATTGGTTACTTTGTTAGGGTTTATTCTGCCAACTAAAAAGCACTCAGTGATGTAAACACTAGGATTACCTCTGCTGTGTAGCCCTCCTACTTTCCTTCATTTCAATAACCTATCTACAGACAGCTATGTATCAAGAGCTAGCCTGGTATCCATCACTGTTGTTTAAAGTCATTCTTAGCCAGATGGATAAAAGAAAATAAAATTTAAAAGGAAACAATGCAGAGGAAAGAAACAAAACCCTAAGACTCTCCAGAAAAAAAGCAGGGAAAAAGAACTGCAAAAATCTTTAGCCAAACATCATCTGCTGCTGCTGGCTCAGCATTTCCTAGGATCAGGATTTTGTGCTGGAGGATATGTATCCATAGAAAAATGGCACAGACTCTGACAGAGAAAACTTGCATGTGGGCTCTGAATGCAACTGATAGACACAAGAGATAAAGTAAGACAGTTGGACAGACGGGGGAGCATGGAGGGAAAATGAAATAATATTTTTTTGCAGAATAACAGTAAATTACTATCAGACTCTTCCTGAGCACTTGGCAGAGCCCAGTAATTTTTTTGCAGCACAGTAAAATAGAAGCTTGAAGGAGGATTTTAAAGGACAGTTGTGAGGCAGGGTTGAGTAGGAATTGTGAAAAAAGGCAATAGTGTTTTTGAGCACTGCAAAAAAAAAAAAAAAAAAAACAGGCAGGGGGAAATTGGAGTGTGTAGAAGCCAGCATAAGCACGTGGTGCAGAAGACTGAGGGGAGTGTGGAAGAGATAACTGGAGAGTAGTTATTCAGCAACTGACAAACAGACAAACAAAGCAACTGACAAACAGACTTCTCTTTGGGGTGGCCTTCCTTCTGTTTGCCAAGGTGGTCGGATTGCTTTGGACAGGGTCTGAGAAAGCATCACCTTCTTCAAGATGCAGAGCTGTGCAGCTGCAAGGCTCTGGAGGGAGCGACACAATGTTCTGGAGGGTGGGCAGCAGTGGTGAGAAGCACAGGGATACGCTGCACATGGAAGATGAAGAGAATGGGAGCCTTGTGGACTTCAGAGCAGATATGAGACACTTCAGAGACAGAAGAGAGGGAGAGGAGCTGGTATTTTTGAGTAGAAGGAAACAGGTTTAAAGAGGTGAGGTAGCAACCGGAGTCAGTAGCAGAGCAGAAGGAGATGCGTTTGTGATCATTCTGACAGCACTCAGAAACAGAGAAAGGATCAAGAACCAAAGCCTTTAGTGAGTAAAAGGAAGGTATGAGAAGAACCAGACAAAGGAAGCAGCATTGACCTGAGAGAAAAAATATTTAACTTGGGATTTGTGTGCTTTTTTAGGAATAGAAGTCAGATACTTTTACTTAAGACATATAGTAGTTATTGCACTGAATGTATGAGCTTACCCTTTCTTCTCCCCCAGAAATCTACTAACATTGCTGCTGCTTGAACACACTGCTTTTGCTAAAAGCAATTCCAATTAAATTTTAAAACTGTGACAATACAGATAAATTTATAATGAATTTTACTTTTCACATGAGTTGAAAGCTTGACATACAGAAGTAAACAGCCAAATCCCAAGGAGTAATTGGAAACTGTTCCAGGAGTTCATATGTAGTCTTAACTAAGGCTTAACTATGTAGAAACCAAAGCCACACAGTAATACTCATATCACAGTTGTAAGTGCTTTTGATCTCAGTGTTGTAAACTAAAACATTAGTGGAAGCACTGTTCAAAAATGGTTAAAAACAGAAAAAGTGTTCTCTCACTGTCATTCAATAAGAGGCAGTAAAAAGCAGTGTGCTAAACAACGTGAAGTCTAAATGCTAGAATAAATTAAAAAACATACATACACACACACACACACACAAAAAAAAAAATTAACAAAATATCTGCAGGCAAAGGCATAAATAATCCATGTTCCAGGAATTAAACACGTGCAAGTGTATGAACCCACCCATTCTTAGACTGAGCGGTGACTTCCTGAGTCTTCATGCGAATGTAGCACTAAACAAGAAAAGCATGGCAGAGTCAATGCCACACTCTATTTGCATATGCCATTCATATATGTGCTCTCAGACTGGAGCTGGATTGCTCCTGCGATGGCGTGGAGGCAGAGCTATCGCCTTGTCTTCAATCCCCTGTATAAATCTAAGTCTTTTGCTTGAAGCCTCTGAACCTGCAGCTGATCATTGCCCAACGTATCAAGTTCCTTCCTTGATGGGCTACATCCAAGGATGTTCAGCACTGCTGAATGCAATCACATGTGGAAAGGTTAACAAGTGAAAGACATATACTTAATTTTGCCAGCGTTCATGAACAGCAATGAGATTCATTCCAGTGCTGGTAATTGTTAAATCAGGACCTCTGACAGCAAATACGAATGCAGACTAAGAGAAGGCAGATTCCCTCTCTAAAGCACAGCTGGTCTCACAAGTTAAGGAGGGGTAGAGAGCAGCCTGGGAAAGACCATGCAATTTTTATCCAGTCCAGGAGGCTTTGCTTCCTCATAAAGCAGCTGCTTTCAGATCCCACAGATTCGAAATGCAGTCAGCAGCACCAAGTGAACACATTGCCTAATTATAAGTTCCTCCTTATCAGAAAGCATTGGTTTACTACCTTTTGAGATGTCTAGAGGTAAAATTCCTGATAGTGTGTGTGTATGTTGCTGAGGAAGTTTCAGGTACTGATTGTGTGCAATAAGAAATGTAAGAGATTTCTCTCAGTAAGTAGAGTTCACAGTGGCCGTATTCACATATCCATCCCAGTAATTCCCAAATGGCTTTTGTGAAGGTCTGAAGAAGCAAAGCAGTAAATAAACTCATTCTCTGTCAGATTTACAGTTGTTTCTTCAAGAAGGACTGCCTTGATTGCTGTCTGTCTCTGTCATTCCCAGGTGGGTTCACACAGAAATCCTTAAATGATGTCAAGAGCAGAGGGAGCTAGAGCAGTGACATATATTGGCTCTCAAATTATTGGGAGATATCTTGATTTTATTTCATCTGGCACCAGTAGTCACTCTTCTGTTCAGCGTGGAGAAACACAGCACAATATGTCCTCACAAGGGAAAGGTGAAAAGAAATAGTATTGTCTGAGGGCATCAGGTGCTCATTATAGCCAGCAATTAGAAAATCTCAGGTGTTAAAAATGTTTATTCAAGCCTTCTGATACTACACTGTTACATAGGAAATACAGCAAATATCAGGTGTGAGAATGCCAAGATTTGTGTTTCTCAACTGAGCTCAAATTAAAAAACAAAAACAATCAAAACCCAAAACAAACAAACATCCCCCCCCAAACTACAAACAAGCAAAAAGACAACAACAACAGCAAAAAAACAATCCTCACCAAAAATAAGCCGCTCTTCCCCTATCACTTGGCACATCCAGGTTAGGAAAGATCAAAGTACTGATCCAAGAATACATATTTACTTTTAGAAAGGTTAATTCAGTGGTTTTAATCGTAGGCATTCTTAGTGTTTTGCTTGCAATCCCTACGTAACAAGTTTGCAAGACATTTTTCACCTTTTAAGTAGACTTTGAGCCTTAGAAGCCACTTGCCACATTTACAAATATGGACAAATGTTTTGCATATTGTATATTTTAGATAGGTTCTGAGCACAATAAATCCCTGTAACACAGGGATTTAGTTACAGTTTTGCCACTCAAATGTCTGTGGAACAATTTTAGGTAGTTACTTCAGATGGGACACAATTATTGAAGCACAGCTCTATCTTTTGCTGGTTTCGTTGATAAAACCTAGCCCAAGAGCACAAAGGACACAACTGAAGCTAATGGAAATATTCCCTCCATCTTCTGTGGTCACTGTGTTAGGCTCTGGGTGCTTTTACTGCTGATAATTACCTAATTGTCAATGATACTGGTCAAAAATACTGGTATTTTAGTCTCATTCCTCAGAATTAGGACACAAAGTCCTTTTCCCATTTAGTATTTTGGTCCAGAGTGCTCTAGGAAAAAAGAATGAATTATCATCCTACCTTTAGGGATGCATAGATTAGTAGGACAAGACAGAAAAGCCTGCATTGGCAATATTTCAACTGTACTTGCATGGTGCATAAAGAGAGTCCTTTCATTTTTGGGTATGTTCATGAGAGGCCAGAAAAAGCAATGAAATCTTTGGCATTATAATGTAAATCCTTCAGCAAGCATTCTAGACATGCTCAGATGGGTATGTGGATTTACTTTAAAACTAAATACAGTGATCTTTTCATGATTCTGTTTAAGGTCAGAATAAATTTCTTTTTTGTTGTTTTTAAGCAACTGAGGAATATTTTCATTTATCTCTTCACTGTACTGACTTCCTCTCAGACCATGATTGAAAAAATGAAAAAAATTACCTCTTATTCCTTCAGTTCCTGCACAGTAAGCTGAAGAAGTCTAAACAACACAAGCAGGACCTCATTTTTCATCTAGAAACTCACACTTCCAGAGAATTGTTAGCTTCTGTCTCTTTTTTTTTTCATTTTCATGGGATCTGGAGAACAAATGGCTTTTCTCAGAATATTACACCAGCAGCCCTGTCTTGTTTGTCTTAATCACCTAAGTAGTTTATCTCTGCCTCAGTTGCTTGAGTAATCACTGCTTATGTTCCTGAGTGAGGTGAAGGGGATCACATCCTACATTATTGTCATACCCCTTTTCTTTGGTTGCCGTGTAGTGTTCGTGACAGCTCCCTGGTGTAGGTGGGCAAAGTTCCAGCTGATTTTGGAGGGAGCAGAGTTTCATCCAAGGTCGTACAGTGAAATGCACATCCAGATGTCAGGCACTGTGGGCATTCCTTACTCTGCAGTTTGAAATAACTCTTTCTATACTTTGCACTCTGTAAACTTCAGCCCGGTCAAAGGAAACTTTGGCCCTAAGACCCTGTATTCACTCACTCCCGTCTCTCTAGATCTCACTTCTCTTGGCCTTACTCCTCTTCTATTTAAGTTCTTGGTGTTGTAATCTGATTGCATTGCATCTTTTCTTTCTCCAGTGTCTGGGCAGAAAGCTGATCTGGTACTGGTGAAGGAAGGATTTGCCTCCTCTTTCTGTAAAGCACTGGGGTATTCAGCTGCTTTTTTGGTGGAAAATGAAATTCTGTTCAATGGCATTCTGGGGTAACAGATAAGACATAAATTGTTCCTGGGATATCTACAGCATAGAAAAATCTGAAAAAAAAAAGTGAGCATTTCAATGATTTTAAAAAGTATAATATTTTAACAGAAATTGTTCTTGTACTATGTCATGAACAGCCTCATTAGTTTTTCTTTGATAATTAGCTGTAACTGTTTAAAAATTATTAGCTGTATTGAAACAAAGACTTTTAAAAGAGAACCAGCATGAATACTGATTGTTAGTGAATTAATTCAGAAAAGCCTTGATTAAGCAATATACATCTAATTTCACATAAAAATGCCGAATTTTTTCCCTGAAGATTAACTGTGAATTCCATTAATATGAAGAAAATTATGTCTGAATATCAATTAGAACTTTAGAAAGTATATTTATGTGCTGTGTTAGAGACAGTCTGAGTCACATATGCAGAGGACCCAAAAAGAGTGGAATTAATGGCTTCAGCTTGTCTTTGTTTAGGTGGGACCTATGCAAAGGCTCAGGAGTGTCTGTGACCCCCAGTTAGCTCAGGATTTTCCCCTGGTTTTGGCAGGTCACTTTGTGCTTGACTGCCGGAGCACAAAAGGAGCAGTAGCTACTGCTGAGGGCAGCTGCACCAATAGCTTGATTTTTCTCAGGTCTTGCCCATTTTCTGGTCATTTGTACCCGAGATGCTACAGAATTAGTACACTCCCTTTGTGGGGCCAGCACATGTTCCTTCAAAGCCTCAGGGAGTCAGTGAGCATGGCGGCATGGGAGGATGAGGATGGGCTAGCCCCGACAGCAGGAAGGCACGTGCCCAGCTGCATGCCAAGGTCCCTCGGATGAGAGATCTTGTGACTCTGTGCAGCACGGTTGCTGCTGGAGCCTCCACCACTGCCATTAACACTCAGCCACTGGCATCACCCCACCGTGACAGCAGCCGGGCAGTCTGTGGTGCACCAGCAGAATCCCTGGACACATCCCATATGGCAGCGCCCCTGCCGGCTGTCCCCTACTCTCCCGGCACCCTGGCATCAGCCTGGCTGTGTCTCTGGGTGCCCCTTGCGAGGCTTTCTCACAACCCACGTGCATGAGAAGGGCAACGAGGTGAGGATGCTCACGGGTTAATTGCTCAGCTGTGTGTGTTTCACAGCAAAGGCTGTGGTTATTGCTCCTGAGTCTCCTACCCAGGTAAAATAACACACAAACCTTTCTTCCAAAGCGGCCCTTGGCTGCCTAAAGAATCAGGTTATTCAAAGGTTATACATAGGTTATACATAGGTTATACATAGGTTCCATTTCATTATAAAAACAAAATAACATGAAATTGTGAAAAGGATATGATACAAAAGTGTGTAAGACACATTTGCAATTAATTCTCCTTTTTCTTCCCTGGAATTCACACATACCTCTTAGAACAAATGGGCTGAGGCTTGGGACAGTAATAAATCTTTGATTTTAATATAATTTTGAAAGAATCACACATCTCTAAAAGATTAGGGAAATATAACTTTTATTTTAATGCGAGTAGTATTTTACTGGACCCTGGCAGGGTATTAGAGAAATTATCATTTTCTCATTAGTCTAACTGCCAGCTAGCTCTTCTTACTTTCCTTTTCTTCACAATGGAGAGTGTCTCAGATAAAACACTACTTAATCAAATTAATTAAGAGGGAGTAGATTTCTAAAGAATGAGTTTCTGAAGGAATCAGGACAGAAACTTAGCATGTTCAACACTTCAAATGGTTTTTCAAGTTCCAGGCTTCAGTGGTATTTAATTGTTTTCTTGGGTGGGGTCCTAATAGTTTGGCTTTCAGATTAAAGCATGGGAAATTTTTATTAGACAAAAGGGTGCCATCAAATGGATTTATGAAAATATGAACAAGTTGCTGATCTTCTTGTCAAAATAATTTCTTTCAAGGAATTCAGTGCTGTCAGTGCATTAATTTTGTAATTAAATGTTTTGACAATTCAGGTTGAAACAATCATTTGTTTGAAAATTCCTTTTTTGCTACACAGTTATGAAGTGTGAAATCAAAACCACATCTGACTTGATTCTTTTCTAATCAACTGTTCAAAATAACTGAGTTTCATGCCAAACTGAAATAATTATTTTTTGAGCTGTCAGAACTGCTGATGAATGCAAAAAAAGGAAAGAGCTGGAATAAAAGCAGTTTGTGTACAGAAGTCAAAATTTGTGGGTTACAGATAGAAAATCCATCACGGATAGTCTATTATAACTTTGCTTATTCAATTGTCATATGCAGTTGTATTAATTGCTGTGAATGCAGAGTAACTATACAGTTGATTTTAGTATGTATATTGAAAACAGTACTTATTACTTCAACTAGGACATATTCATCTTCTAGAAAGAACTATCTAGTTGTTAGTCACTTGTGATTAATCCTTCATTATTGTATAATGCTCACTGTAAAAACTCCCATAGGGACCACCTGCTGCGTCAGGCTCTGTACAAATCAGGATGGTGAGATGTCACAGCCCAGTCCTGATCTGCTGCCTGCTGGGTCTCAGTTTGTTGCAATGGGATCCCACTGCAGTGTCCAGCATGTTACAAAAGACTGCAGTAGAAACTTAGCTCCAGGCCATTCAGAAACCCTCTCCAGAGACAGACTCTTCTTTCCCTCCTTTTCCTCAATAAAAACCTCTCTTACTGGCAAGCTCCTGGTAATGATCTACCACAAAGCTCTCAGCCCAAAGCTTTAGAAGGCACAACAGCATTTGGGCCTCAGGGCAGCAACTGAACGCAAGGTGAATTCCAAGGTGGAGGAGATGCCTTCTTGTAGGGCATCTCAAATGTGAGATTCTCGGTGTCGATCTCCCAGGACTGGTAACTATCTTGGTTTGGTAACACCACACCATGGAAGAGATATGGCAGTACTGCTCAGTTTTTTATGCTGCTGCAGAAAAACTTCGGGCTAGACACAGATGCACAGGTCTCAGACTGTCTGTGTCAGATATGACAGATCTGCCATACCAGAATCCTGCCCACCCACTTGCTTGTTTGAACAACCATCCATCTTTGACCCCAGGTATGTTTTTTAGGGACAGAGTGATAGTAAAGTACAAAGATGAAGGTATATCACATCCTCCTGTCTCCTCAAGGGTAGAACAACTGTGTAGACCTCTGGTAAACATAATGAGGCTTAGAGCAGTTCCCCTCAGACTGACCTCACCTCCCATGTTCAAGTCCTTCATGGAGACTCAAGGTCTCACTTTTCATTTTCAAGTCCTTTAAGGAGAGCAGGTTCCATTTGCACTGAGTGATTTGATTCTGTCAAGAAAGACAACTTTCTCGCATGAAGAAGCATATCTGTTTGAAATGGTTCCTAACCCTTTTTTGGGAAACAGGTCAGCTGGGGAAAACCTTGTCTGCTTTCTGGTGGGACACTGAGGTGAGGAGATGGGGAAGGAGGCAATAAGGGGAAGAGGTACATCCACAATTAACAGTTCATTTCTCAAGCTGAGTTCCTGAAGAGAAAGACATCAAAATGAATGAGAATAGAGCTTTATTTTCTTTGGTCCTTCACAGATCTGTGAGTCAGAGGGTGTAATGTGAAAATGTGTGATTTTCTTCTGAAAGGACAGCTATGGCACATGTGATACTCATGAAAACCACTAGAATCTTGCAACAACCTCTGAAAGCTCATCTATCTCCATTTACCAATTTTCTCCCTTCTTCTCCCCCAAACAGCAACATCAGATTGCCAGGTGTCTAAGGGGAGGTGCCAAATAGGTTGAAATAAATATTTCCACAGGGAAAGAAGTTGTCTTTTTAAAGCATTTCAAGAGATTTCTTTATTCTTCTTTTTTTCCTTAAGTAATATCAATTCAATAATGAACATGAAGTGGAACTAGCTGAGATAAATGTGATACAGCCAAAAAAAAAATTTTGAACAGAAAATTGGACAGACGGGTTTCTGAAACTAGCCATACAGAAATGAAGAAAGTCATGTAACCAAGAGAAACACACTGCAGATTTTTGTTCTAATTGTTAAAGAATGTTCCCTCCCACTCTTGGAACTTCCAGGCCAAGTTTAAGCCTGAAGCAAATTTTTACAGTAAAGTTATAAATCCATAAAAACAGAGGTTTATAATGGAAACACTGGCACAATTCTAACTAAAGTGTTGTGCCATGGGGTGCTTCTATAATAAAAAAGTCTCTGAGTTTGTATGCCAGCCAGAAAAGCTAGCAACACCCAAGGAAAAAAAAAAAAAAGTACAGAAGTAGATGAGACATCAGCAATACCATTTCTGAGATAAAGCAAGCACACGAAGTCCTATGGAGTAAAGGACTACAAACAAACAATTTATCACACCTTTGAATAAATATAGAATAGGAACCACGCTTTGAGAAAATGATGGGTTATTAAGGTATGGAATTTAATATCATTGTCAATCTATAAAACTTTTACAACCTAGTCTTATTTGCACAGAGATTACATCCCCAAAGCTCAGTGCCAAAGACACATGTTAATAAGCTCACAACTTTTAATTAAGCAATATGTATAAGTAGATTCCCATTAAGCTGTGATTTGTGGGCTAGTTCATTACAGTGGGTTCCAGCCACCAGACACATATTCAATACAAATCAAGCAGCCTGCATATTATCCAGCTTAATGTGAGCCTACTTGGGATATTTTATCACCAGTTCAGATTGGTGGTTCAGAGAACTATATTTTTTTCTAAGATTGGGGGCAGTGACCAGAACCTTATAATGACCCCATGTTGTTTTCTTAATGAAACTATCCATCTGAATTGTTTAGTTGCAACTGGTAATTATTCATACAGTTAATCATAGTTCTGTTATATACAACATGTATATGACATTCAGCCAGAACACATTTGCTCTCATTTAAATTAGATGGGTAAAATAAAGCACAAAAGAAGGAAATATGGATACGAATGAATGCAACAATAAGAGTAATTCACACATTTTATTCCAAAAAAGTGATGACATTTTCCAGGTCTTGGAATAACTCTCTTTCGAGTTATTCCAAGACCTGGAAATTATGTTAAAATTTCTACCCCCAGTTTGTGACACAGGGTGTCAAGTGGAATTCTTTCAATCAGCTTTACTCACCACAGTGTGGTATGCCATTTCACATTTTTCTTGCTTAGACGGATTTCCCATTGATTACATCAGCAGTGAGGATTGTACAGCAATTTGATGCAACAGTCTCAAAAATAAGATGGATATTCTGCAATATTTATCACTTTTTAAATTTTTTGCAGGAGTTATTAGTTCACGGATCATTGGATCATCATCTAGGAGAAATTACTACAGTCAGATTTCTGGAAAATAATACTTCATCACAGCATTTTCTTTTGGTATTCCTTCCATAACAATAAGTGAATGTATTAACTTTGCTACACATTTACAGTTATCAAGGGTGACAATTGTTTTTAACAGCCCTTTGAGTAAGGATTCTACTGGATTTCACTGTAAGGAAATACGCATTTTATTTACCGACTGACCTTTTCTCTGTAACTTCTCTTTAGCCCACATAAAACATACACTAAATATTTGGGGTTGATTTTTTTTCCCCTATATTTATATTTTCTATTTTGCTACTGAAATATTCTCTAAACAACCAATCTTAGATAACGTAGTGATACTACCAAGAGCTTCCAGAATTTATTTGAAAAGCAAAATTTGCCATTGAGCCCCAGGTTTCTCTTATTCAGTTTGTTTCTAAAACCAGCAGCTTAGCCATGAGGTTTTATGAAACCACGGAGGGAATAAGACCCGGTAGAGGAGACTCCAGGCTGAAAGAAAAAGGAGCGAGTTCCTGAGAAGTAGAGGTGAACTACAAATCAAGAAGACAAGGAGAAGAGAAAGATCATTATTAGCCATAGTTCCAAATGTAACAAGAAGAATTTTTCAATCAATATGTTAAGCTGCTTGTAGCCAATTAAAAGACTGTAAAGTAGGGACAATGCCATATGTAGATTAGGCTAGTCTCGTAAAAAGAGCCTTGAAGCAGTGTTGCATAGTTCATGAACCGATTTTCCTCGAAGGCTGGAGAAAATGAAGCTGCAATAACCCAGTCCTATAGTAACAAAAGTGGTACCTTAGGAAACTCCATTCAGTGGCAAATCAGTCAGAGGAGTTTTACACATCCCTTTTATACCAAAGATTTGCCTCACCTAACCATCTTTCCTAGGATCATGCTGGTGCAAAACTATAACAGAGAGGATTTGGGGTTTGGGGTTTTTTTATGATTACACTATTTCTGAATAAACTAAAGCATGCAGACCTGGGAAAACCTGTGCCTCTGCTTTCATCTTTAATTCACCTCTGAATAGTAGCACTTTGCCTTTGCCAGCTCTATGGGTTACAGCAGCATACGGAGGAGTGAGGAAACTATACTATATATGCTGGAAGCTAAAGTGTTAAAAACAGTCTCCTGCAGCCTGCAGAGGAAGCATGGAGTCAAGGAAAACACCCAGACATATAGCTGCTGAGACAGGAGCAACATTACAGCCATTAAAATCAAATGTCAAAGAAGGAACAATGCCTATTAGCTTTTAGAAACCAAAAATGAACAGTTCAGCTTTATCAAACAAATGGGTTGCACTATCCAATTACTAACTTCTGATAAGCACCATGTCAATTTTGAAATTGTACTGCTGAGTCCGTGGAGAAGAAAAAATAAATCCGAGTTATCCACATAACAAGGATAAAAGGAAGCCAAACTACTACAATCCTGACCTAATTACCCAGGCAAATCACTCTCTTTCCTGGAATCTTGTAGAGCCAGTAGAAACACTGTAGCATTCGCTGACAAAGCCCTGACCTTGCATGAAGCCCCTTTTCTCTCCTCTTCATGTCCCATCTGATCAGAAGCCTTGAGAAGTCCTCTGACTGGCTCCCTCACCCAAAGTATCTATCTCAGCATCTTTTCACTTCATCCTACCTGCGAGTATAAAATCTGGCACTGTGTATGGCCTGGTCAAATGGGCTTCAGAAGTCTGCAGCCTGCAGAGTGAATGCGATTCCTTATCCAGCACACAGAATTTTGCGCAGCTTCACAGAGCAGCTGGCACACGTACTAGAGGACACCATTATCCTATTTCCTTCTTAAGGCTGATGTCCATTGTGCTCAGGGAACGTACAGAGGCTTCCATTCCTTCTTCAGTGTTGTTAAGTATGAAGCTGGTTGGCAACTCCCATTTTAGCGCTATTTTTTACCCCAAGGTACGTGACTGGTAAATTAGGCATGGGTTGAGTTTCTCAGCAGCAGAGTATATAATTGAAAGGATAATGATAATAATAATAAAAAACCTCATAAATTACATTTTATGTAATGTAATATGCACACACTTCCTGCTTTCTTTTTCATCTCAGTCTAAAATGAGCATTAAAGTCCACGTTTCATCCTCAGCCAGTGGGCTGTCTGTAAGGACTCCTAACTCAAGGTCTGTCTTATCACTCACAAAATTCATAATCAAATAAGCAACACAGGATTTCCAAACAAACCTTTAAACCAGACACACACACAAAGGGCAGAAATCCATTTCAGTCACAGTTGTGCTGGATGAGGGAATGACAGCATCATTCCCACCTGTCCTCAGCACCCTTCTCTCAGAGATGACTGTGTTCAGAACTGCTAGTGGAGTTGCTCATGCGAATGCTCTCACACCTGCTTTGGCTAAACATGGCCCTGTGAGGCTTGAGCAGCTGGAGCAGAAGGTATTTGCTGCTCAGTCTGAAATGGGTGAGGGAAAGCTCCCATGGGAGCTTCTCCTGCATGAAAAAACAGCTGTAGATGATCTCTTCAGGTGGCACAGCTGTGCTCAAAGGAGAGCGTGTGTCCACAACAAAAGCAAGGGTAGAAGAGGAAAGCTAGAAATTAGCAACCTGAACGCAACATCTCTAAATCTGTGCTCACTGTTTTCTTTTGGACCAAGCCATGCCTGTATCGGCTTTTGGACGCCCTTTCTAAAATCCCTCAGGCTGTCAGAGAGGCAGAGACCAGCCCTCAACTTACACATTCAGCCCCAGACTCAGGTAAATTGTAGTGTTCCTGATAAGGTAGATACATGTGCATAAGGCCATTGGTTCATGGGGAAAAGTCAGCATTTAAGAATTGTTGTTAGGTCAGTGTAACATGGTAAGATTTTAAGTGCTTAAAAAAGAGAAGGGGGGAGGAGGGGGAGCAGAAGGGAGCAGGAGGCTGCAACCCATTCCTGTCCACCACTTGTTAATGAAAAAAATCATGCAATTAGACTATTAAAAAATTCAGGCTTTTTCATGTCTAATTTGAAAAATATTATGAAAAAAGAAATGCATGTTCTCTGATAGTTCAGAGCCTCTCTAATATACCCACAGATAATATCTGTAGAAAAGAGACAAAAGCCTTCTAACTGTGATTTGTTATTCCAAGATAGAAAATAAAGACTTAAACAGCATCAACAACAGATAAAACGTTGGAAAGATTTAAAATACAGAGCCTTGCTATTGAAATCTCTCCTGCTCTCATTCTGTACCCATGAGGACACACATACATGCATATCCTTGCACTGATTTTAGACACAATCATAGCTGTCTGCTGCTCAAAATTCACTGTGAATGGTGAAGTTCTAAAATTCACCTGAAACATGAAGAGAAAAAAATTTTTTTTTCGTTTTTATTATTTTATTATGTAAGGACTCTGTGTCTTTGGAGTAGGAGGCTATTATAAATATATGTCATAGTGTAGATGAAGAAGTTTTCCAATTTCATTAACAAGTAGCAAGATCTGTGCATATATCTCCCATACAGAATGTTTTAGAAATATGCCCTATTATGTCTAGTTAAGTCAACCTTGTGTCATTATTTCATATTAGTGTATATGACAGGATTGGCATACCCAGGAAAGATGCATCAGAACCATTACATGCCAGCCAGGAAAATGAAAAAAGAAATTCTATATTTCAAAAACTACGTTAAATATCATGTCCTCAAATATTTTGAGAAGGAAAGGTTCTATTGGTTAAAAAACAAACAAAAAAAAAGTCTGTTGTTTTAAGGTTTAAGGAAGTACTTTGATTAAAGCTGTAGTAAAACAGGAAAAAAAAAGGCCAATTTTGGAGTGTATATTTAAGTAGAAAAAGACAGGGAAATGAGAATGAAAAATCTGCTGCATGAAGAGAAGAAAGCATTGCTTAAACGCCTTGTTTTTTAACATATATTTTA
>VYZQ01014519.1:65965-80571 GCA_013400655.1 Mystacornis crossleyi | reverse complement strand
GGTATAGGATAAAAGGGCAAATTGGGCTGCTGGCATGACTGTTGTGTACGATTTTGTACATAACAGCTGCCTTTCACGGGAGCTCCCCCAAGTCCTGTCACACTGGCCGCCTATGGGCCTTTTCTTCCTTACGATGTCAAACTCCACAATTTCCCCATCTCCTACACTCCAGAGGTATTTTTCAGCGTTATTATTCTTAATTGCAGTTCTGTGGGTGAATACATCTTCCCCTGTGTCCTTTCATCTGATAAAGCCATAATTGTTTTTCACATTATACCATTTTACAAATCCCATAACTTTTGTTGCTAGAACTTTTCTTATCACGTGTTTGTGTCTGTGTCGTGGCTGCTGATCTAGGTACAGACTGGCACAACGGACTCAAGAATCATGGGAACACCAACCTATGTACAGGATTCTCCGGGTGGGGGTACATTTGAAATGACCAATGAGGACCAGAACTGGGGTGCATGTGACCAGGGAGCAGGGGGAAACCCCATGCTCAGATCTTGCTTTCACTCCAGGGCCCCCTCCCCCCAGGGGGGGAACCTCCACAATTGTTGAAAAAAATTGTCTCATTATAGTTCACGTTGGAAAACGAAAGAACTGACGTTGATTAAGTATGGATATATGCAGATGGCAGAAAAATCCCTTTATGACTGGCACAGGATGAAGTAGCCAGAAGTACTACCAGCCATTCTGCTGTTAGCTATTCATGTTAGCCAGGGGAACAATTAGGATTGTAAGGGCGTACTATTCTGTGTCTGTTAGAGAGAAACTGCGTAATGGAGAGGTTAAACATTTTCTCTGAAGTTACTCAGCCCTGTGCATATTCTTACACCCCTGTTTCTCTCTCTGCATTGTGCCTTAGTCTCAAAGCTTTATTTTTCTTCCTGTTATAGTTCTTCTGTTACATTATATGTAAAAAATCAGGAACATTATATAAACTACACTGGTTATATGAATTACACTGTTAGTTATGTTTTGGTGTTTGGTGATGTAGGGGGTTTTGTCTTACCTTTTTTCTAGGTCAGATGATTGTGTTGATAAATCTAAATCAAAACCAAATGGGTAAATAAACTCCCACTTTTTTCAGACTGCCTCCTCTTTTTTGTCTCCACTCCCCAATTCTTTTGCACAAGAGCAAACACTGTTTTACCAACACTTTGTAGAGAAGCAAAGGAAATTAATAGATATCATCCCCAAAGAGGAATTTCTTGCATCTCTTTGTACTCTTTTTATCAGTAATTAAGATGCTTAAGAGGTAATAGGAGATTTGAATGGATTTTCTTTGGCATGAGAGGAAATATGAACAAACTCATGGAAAAATATATGTGCCTTATGTGCAAAATAGATGTGGATGTCATGATCTTCTATATATACAACATTTACCCTAGCATTTTTTTCTAGATATTTTTTATTTATTTCCTACCAGATGCTGAGTCACGTAGGAATCTTATATGAAGGTATTGAAAATCTTTGTGGCTGAGCCGGGGACTGAACTCAGCTCTCTTTGTTCTTAGATAATCAAATTCAAGACTGTCCATCTTTATGCCACTGTTTGGCTACCCCTCCCCAGCTGAGGGCAAGTCCCTGTTAGCTGGCTGCCCAGCTTCTTTCTGTTCCCCATTCCTTTAATAGGTTTGGTTTCCTAATCACAAGTAGGAAAGGAACCAGATGCTTGCAAAGGTTATTGTGTTGTTAAAAGATAAGATTGCTGGAGAGCTATTTGTTCAGATGGCTCTGGCTTTACGTCTAGGTTCTGCAAGACTGATTCCTTGGACAGTGTTATTGGCCCCTCCGGTGCTTGAAAGTATTTGCATGTTCAGATATTTTCTGCTGCAGTGAAAGTCTTTGCAATACACTTGACTTGCACAGTAAAGAGGCACTTACATAAACAAGCAGGTAATAACTGGATTCTTCTTAGTATGAACTTCAACTAGTCTAAAATGTATTTGTTGTAAAAACCAGATAATTTGCCTCCTGTGCATATGGGAAAGGCTTTGAGGGTTTTTCTTGCCTGTGATTTCTAGCTCTATCATTGTCGCCCTTCTATGATGTCTGCTGTGTCAACAAAAATTCATTTAATTTATGAAATACAAAATTATTCCTCTGCTGGTACTACTTTAAATGTAAAAAACCCTGAGCCAAAAGAACATAAGTAGGAGCAGAAAGAATGTCTTGCTTGTGTTCAGATATATGGCCCTGATTAATATGAAAACCTGTTGAGTTTTGATGTCATGGTATAAGTCTTATTGCTTAGTGTGTATCTTTTCCTGTGTTTAAACTGGGGTTTTGTTCTACAAATTCTTCAGCTGCTCTCTACTGAGAGATGCAAACATAAGGCCTTAAATGTTCTAGGAGAACCCTTAGATGTCTGCAAGCATCAATGCAAGCCTGAATAAGAGTAGTGTTCAGGAATTTTTAGCAGAGGAGTGGCAGGAAAACAAGAAACTAGAAATCGGATGGCATCAATCTATTTCTGGTTTTGATAAATCAAAGGAAAGCAATTTTGATTTGAAACAGACCATAGAATTATGAGCGCTTTAGGTAAATTCTTCCATGCCTTAAATCTGCTTTGAGATTTTTACAAACTTGACTGCAATACATGTATCCATATAAATTCAAGATAGTATGCAGACCTATGTTTTACAGAGTGTTTGTAACTTTGAAGTCCCACAAATCTGAAGATTGAATCTCTTTTACATTTGATACTGTTCAGCCAGTCTCTTGAGAGTCCTTGGCCTTTGTTTAATGAAGGTGCGTAAATGTGAAGCAAAAAGAGGTACAGAAGAAAACTGCTTTTTGGCATGAGAGAAGTCCATTTCTGTTTATGCTGCAGACTCTGCAATGTCTCATACCTGTTATACCTTGGAGAACACTTCTGTGAAGACACGCAGGGTATACTGTCAGCTCTCTGCGATGTTTTGGGTTGAGGGTCTCAGCATTGCATGGGAAGGATTTGTTTTACCAGTGATATAAAACAATAGATTTTCCTAGAGTTTTTCCTCATTACTTTTTTCAGCCTCTGGTGTCATAAATCACAACATTTGTGGTCATTTATGTTTACTTCTTTTTTACTGGTTGCATGCAGTTTAAAAATATTTTTCAGCCACTTTTTTTAAGATTGGGGCAGGGCATATCTTGTCAGAAAGCGGTTAAGTAAACTTAGAGAAATATTGGATGTCTGAAGAAACAGTGCTCCTTTTCTTCAATCCCAGATATGTTTCATTCTTTCCTTTGTGTTTTTAGTTTTGAAGTACAATTAGGAATATTTATGTACTACAAGTTGATATCTGCTCAGTTTTGTTTTCTTTGCATTAATACCTAAAGGGGGTTTTCAAGAGAGCTGGAGAGGGATTTTTTTCCAAGGGCATGAGATGATAGGACAAGGAGGAAGGGCTTTAAATTGAAGGAGGGTAGTTTAGATTAGTATTAAGTAGAATTTGAATGTGAGAGTGGTGAGACACTGGAACAGGTTTCCCAGAGAACCTGTGGATGCCCTATGCCTGAAAGCATTCAAGACCAGGTTGGATGGAACTCTGAGAAACATGATCTAGTGAAAAGTGTCCCTGCCCATGGCAGGGGTTGGAACAAGGGGGTCTTTGAGGTCCCTTCTAACGCAAATTATTCTATGATTCTTCTGAAGCTACTGTGGCCCCTGGATGCTCTTCTGCTGGATATTTCAAGCAACTGTATTGAATTTTCTGTGCGAGGCAGGCATTTAGTTGGCATTGGTATTTTAATATAAATTCCATCTAGTGCTTTAGCTCCCATTATTAATTACATGGGGTATCCCTGCATGCCAAGAGGTAAAACCTGCTCTGCTTTTTCTGCGGGCAGAGTACAGCACCACTGGAGTGGTGACCAGGCCATTCCAGTTGTGACCAGACCTCAGCGAGATCCCTTTCCTAGGAGGAGTGACCTGGCTGGGTGATGCCTGGGCTTATTGCTCCAGCTGTGCAGTTCTCAGGGTGGCAGGGCCTAAAATTATGCCAAATTAGTGAAATATACTTAGAGATAATTATAAACCAAGCTTAAAAGTAGGCTGGTGAGGGTGCTGGTCAGGAGGAACACACCTCTGTATTTTTTCCTGACAGCTGTGGGCATCAGGAAAGCAAATCTCCTCTCCCAGACTGTTCATCAGACATTCCCTCAGCAGTAACTCTTCTAGAGAGAAAGAGAAACCGTAAAGCCCCAGCACCACACACACTGACAGGGAGCTGCCCTAAGATGTGCCTCAGCCCAAAATTGTCCCTTCCTAGGATGCTCACTATGATCTGACCAGCTGATGTCCCTTACCTTACTTGAGACTGTCTCCCCCTGCCCTGTGTTCTTTTTCCCTCTGTGCCCCTTTCTTCCTTTATAAAAAGGAAAAGTCTAGTTCTGAGTTAGGTCAACCTAAAAGATCCCTGGTATTACCAAATACCTTGTCTAGCAGGTAAGATGAAGTACAGGAGGGAGTTGTAAGTTTGTTTTAATGACAGAGAAGGTTTATTTTTCTTCTAAAAGCATTTTTCCATTGATTTCTTTCCCCCAATATCTCCCTCTTTTGTGCAAGTCCCAGGTACTTAGGGACAAACCCAAACTGCAGTTTCTCTCTCAATATGTTTCCATTTTTCTGTTTCTACTGACAGCAAAATACTTCAGAATAACTCTATTATTTGCCATGGAATTAATAATTGCCACTTTGTGCAGTGTAAGTTAAAACAATGGAGAAAGTACTGAATACTCAAAAACGGGAGCAAAAGCTTCTTTATAACAGGAAAGCAAACCCTTTAATCTTTAAGATGGCTATCTTGGTCTGAGATTAAGAACTACAATTTGTTTTGCCTTTGTAAAAGAGTCTAATAAAAACATGTGTGAGGAAATACTGTGTGACACTTGAAATGCTTGTGTACCAGAAGACTTGAAAGTATTCTTATTACCAGAGATTCCAAGTACCTTTCTCTTCCCAGTTTCAGCTTTTTGCCTTTGAAGATATCTAAAAGAATGGAAAAACATCAGTAAAGTTCCTTTTCATCTCTTCTCCTACCCTTTTCCAGTCCTCATAATCTGCTACTTTTAAAGTTTGGTTTTGTGACTCATTACAGAAACACAAATGCTTGTTTTTAGAGATACAAAGAATGTTAGTAAACAGATACAGAGAAGCTTGCTGCCCCAAACCTTTTTCCTCCCCCCTCTTTTTAAAACTAGTTTTGTTTACCGTCTTTTCATCTAGAATTTTCCAAGAGGTTTCTTTGCCTACAGCCAGCTGGCAAAACTATAGAGGAAAAAGTGTCAAAGGGGACACAAAGGAACAGCTGTATGAGTGTCCTAGGTTACAGTGTAAGATGTGCCCCAAAGTATGTATTCTATCACCATCTTCATGAGCTGTTGAGACCAGGTGGGGCGGTGCTCCCTGCCTGTTCCCANGGGAAGGGGTGTGTGGGGGGTGGGGTGTTGCATTTTCCATTCCAAGGGAGGCTCCTGCCTTCCTTAGCAGACACTTGTCTTTCAAAACAAGACAGATGAGTGCCCCCCATTCTATACACCTTGACTGGTTGAGCCTGGCAGGAGTTTTTCTCCACTGGTTTGGGTGTCCAAAGCAAGCAGAAGCTGTATTTTGCTTGATGTATATTTTAGTGAGGCTACAATGTAGCCTAGTAATGAACTGCATCCTCCCTTACTTACAGGAGGAAGAGCTGTTTTTCTAAACCTAAATCTGCTGAAATTTGACTGTAGGCCCGTGATTAATGTGCTGAAGAAAAGCACACAGTTTGTTGTGCCCCAGAAAAGGTGCACCCACCTCTCTTGTGAATGACAAGTCCAAAAGGAATCCATGAGGTGCTATACAAGGTTACACCTTCCTGGAAAATATGGCATAGAAGAAAAAGTATTACATTTAAAAACCAAACAAATAAAAATTAATGAAGCTATTTTGGCTTTCTCTAATTTAAATTTTAATAGACAAATCTTTACAACAATGAGAGACAGGAAGGAAACAATGATTGAGAAGAGCCAAAAGGAAGGGCATTGCTGGATATTTACTGTACAGTTTTAAATGAATGATCCATTCTTTCTATAAAGGATTTCACATGCTCATTATGGTATAAAGAAAAGTTATAGCTGTGAGTCACAACCAGGAAAATGGCAAAATATAGCCCATATGGATAGTAATCCATGGTTTTCTCTCTAGCAGGACTACAAGGTCTTTGTTGCACATAGAGATACTCTGGTGACCGAGCTTGTCCATCACATCCGAAATGATTTGAGATGTGGTGAGCAAAAGAAAGGAGGCATATCAACTCTAAAGTAGGACATGAGAATAGTGAGAAAGGATGAGCAAAGTTGTGGGAGTTGGTTCTTGCCTTTTTTCTAACCATAAGTCAAGGGACTACTAAAATAGTCTCTACTCTGACTTCAGCAGGTACTCCCTTTATCAACATCTTGATGATAAAATATTTATAAAGCTTTGTAAGATGGTGAGAGAATTTCTGCCTGAAAGTTCTTTTTCAGAAAATAATTTCTGTGCATTAAAGCCTCAGTACCTGAGCAATTAGAAAAACACAAAACTGAATTTTAAACTGTTATGGAGTTTCAGCTTGGGTTTGTTGGCTCTTTGTTTCTTTAGCTGTTCAACAAGTGTTTTCAGCTTTTTGTGCGTACACAGATGTGTTACAATAAGAAGTGGATAGAGTTGGGCTTTTTGTACCCACTTGGCAAAAAGGAAACAGAAAAATGAGAGGTTAAAAAAAAAATCTCCATTTTGAAAAGAACACAGTACATATAATCATCAGTCAGTTTGTGATTTAAAAACATCTGTTGAATAAAGAATTGATTTCAACAGTGTATTTGTTCTCTCTGCCTTGCAGGGCTTACTTGAGAGAAGGGCTAGATTACCTGTATCATTAATATCTGCTAGGCTCTTAATTGCTGCTCTTCTGGCAGATGTGTAGCTTGATTGCTTTTCCAATTCTTTGGTGCAAACCTGCAAAAAGAGTATTTTGTAAGGCTTTGTTGCATTGTTGAAGAGCAATTGAATTTTAAAGTTCTCTGAAGGGGAAGGTAGGCTAGAGTATTGAGGTGTGTATGACTGAATGCTGCCCTTTAGCTTTCATCAACTTGTGTGCAAGGAAAATGAAAAGAGAAAGCCTTAGAAATGTATTTGCTGTATTTGTGGACGTGTGGTTTTTCTTCTCTCAGAGATGTGCTTCTTGCTCTTGAAGCAGGCTGGACTACTTTTATTATTGAAAACAGATGTATGTAGGCTTTGTATTATGTCCTAATGTACTGTGTACATTACTGAGGAGTCCATTGCTCTCTCTGTTCTGGAGAGTGCCTGCTTTACATAGAGATGAAGCTGGGAAAACTATGTGGTAAATTAAAAAAAAAAAGTATATGCTTGTCTTGTGACCTAAGCTTTGGTTTGATTCAGCTCCTTATGCACAGGAACCCCATGAAATGTCTCCAGTGCCTTCAAAGAGAGGGGAAAAGAACAAGGGTTTTACCCTTGGCCTACAGGGAAGTGAGAGAGTAGGTTTTTTTTCTGATTGAGAACTGTCTCCTTGCATCTCCAGAGTGGATTCTATAATCCTGTACGGTCTTTGGAAAAAGCAGCTGAGGCTTTTTCTTACACTTGTTGTTCCTTGGGTTTGAAGGCAGGGCTGCTGTAGCCCCAGAAGATGTGGACAGCCCTAGCCCAGGACAGAGGCAGCTGCCCTGTCCCTCCTTGCTCCTGCCAGCTCTCATGTGCTGAGACTTGCAAGGACCAAGGACCATGGGTCTGTTGCTGCTTCTTCTGGTTAGGGAGCTTANTGGACTTAGCCACTGCAACAGGAGCTGTTTTTATTTTTCCCATGAAGCTATTTTGTTGGTACAAGTAATTTCTACAAAGGCCCAGTAGGCCTAGCATTGGCAAAATTTGTTGTTACTAAGAGACTTTAGAACAGTGTACCTCTTTCTGCTTTCCAGGGCAAGGTCTTGTGGTCAAAAGTTGTCTGTGCTGGAATGTGAGGTGGTGTGTGGGGCTGTTTCTGGTCTCCTCTAGCTGATATTGCTTCAGCAGTAACACTTGCAGAACAACAGGCTGGTGGCTTCTTTTTCCACTTCAATTAGCCCTTTCATGTCTTGTAAGCTAACACTGAGGAACTTGGATTGCTGATGGTCTGCCTGTTCAAGGGAAGAAAAAAAAATGAGGTCTTTCATAACTATGGCTGTTGGTTTGGCTGTTTCTGCCTTTATTTGGAGAGACTTCTAAATTTTCTCTCCAAGTTTCATACAAGACACTTGTGGTTGTGATTTTCTTCCAGTATGAAAGAAAAGAAAGGGAGTACGAGACACTTCTTTGAATGTTATCATTAAATAAAAGTCACAAAAGAAAAACAGAAGGAAGTAGTCCTATGAGTGAACCCAGATTATCTTTTTCCTATTGTGATATACAGTTTTTCCTCCTACTTCTTTGATACTGTCTTTTACATGATAAGGTTAAAATACTTGCACTGTCTAGTAAAAGCACTTTAATAGTAGTCATTCTGGCAGATATAAAGTCTTTTACATTAAGTTGCTGAACCAAAGCAGTTATGTCATCAAAAGTTCAGTAAGATTGCTGAACTGCATCTAAACAAGTCTTGTTGACAATGTAGGAATATTGCAAAAAAAATTTCTCTCTCTAATCAACACTGTTGCATAAACAAGAATTTCCTAGTTTGATCTGAACTGGAACACTATCCTGTATGCATGTGAAAGTTTATCTATTTGTTTATCTACCTCCTTTCATATATAAATGTATAAATTTTTTATCAGAAATCATATTACCAAGCTGCTGCTTCCTGCTTTCAATAATGTAATTTACTTAAAAAAAACCCCATATAACCAAAAAAAACCCAAAAACCCCAAAACCCAAAAAAGGTCAAAAAGACACTTTGCCATCAGTTTGCATGACTTGGTGTAATCTTATCCAGAAGTAAAGCACTGGACTTTATAATCAAGATAAAGCAAGAACCATTTGCAGGTGTAAGTCAAGTACCATTTATCTTAGGAAGGCTAGATATGCATTTGAAAGTGTCTCTTAGCTTACAAAACGAGCTCAAATAACCTTTTAATGGCAAATATCGGGTGTGATATACCTCCTTTCACCTAATTTTATCATGAACTGAATGAATATAAAGAGCGAGACTTTGAGCTAATGCCAAACTCATTGAACTGGAGGGCGTCCCACCAGCTTCTTGTGCTCTGCCTGTGTGGTGACGTGGGCTTTTCCAAAGTGGGTAACAAGCCTGTCCCCTGTTCTTCAGGATTTGGTGCCCGTTCGAATGCCCCGTGCTTACGTTTGCTGCTCTTTCCCCCTTCTGCAGGAAGGAGCCCACCTCTGCAAGCCTCCAGTTCTTCCTCCAAAGGAACCGAGCAGTCCAAAGTTTCACTGTCACTGGGACCAGCTTTCTTCTCAAGTTCCTGGAAATTTACTTATTTCTGATTTGCTCTAGCACTGGTAGTAGATCCAGCAGCCAGTTGAAAGCTATCCATGAGCTTCAGGTCACAGTAGGTCTCTGCTGAGTAGCAAAAGACATTTTGAGTGTTTGGTCTCTGTTTCATTTACTGGTTTGAAGTCTGTGCTGCTTTGTATTTTCTCACAAGGTGTGTCAGTCACTCATGAATGACTTTTATATCTTCCTGTGCCAGAAGCCATGCAGCACCTTGTTTTGTGAGCTTAAAAGCATTTGCAGCAAGAGTCTTTGCAATTCTTTGTGCTGTGGCTGTGAACATTGTGAATTTAGGAACATTTTGTTCAAACGCCAGGGCATATGCTAACCCTGCAGAGGCTGGGTTTAAAAGCACAGTGTTTGTTACCCCAGGCACTGAAAGGAATTGTGTGGCACTGTGTTCTCATGGGATTTTGTGTTAGTTCATTTTTTATCACAATTTTTATCATTTTTATATATAAATGGAGATAGATTTTACAAATGCCTGCTAACATTTCCTACTATGTTAACCTTAGATTTTGAAAATGATTTTGCTTTGGTTTGCTTGTTTCTTGGTAGAAATCATGCAGCTCAGAGAATAAAAGGAACAGCACAACTGCTGAACAGAAAATTTATGAAAAGAAAAACAGACCAAGTTGTTTTACTCAACTGATGATGAAATTATCTATGAATGCATATTTTCACTATATGACCAGTTTTATATACGGCTCAATAACATTCATCATAGAAAATCTGTCCTGTTCCCTCTTGTCAGCTGCTAAATAAATTACTAGGGAATAATTTTTTTGTTATTCAGACAGATCTATTCTGCACAGGGGTGTCTGTGTTCTGCTGTCACCAAATAATCCATTTTGTTGCTTTGCATCCAGCATAGGTATGTGCTTCTGAAGTTTGAAAGAGTTTGATCCCATGTCTTTGTGAAATCTACATTGTAATGTTACAAAGGGGGAAAATATGTCTCTCTAGAAAATTCTGCTTCAAAATAATGTAGAAATTTAAGCTAAATCTTCACAACAGACACTTTCAATGTATTTTAAATACATTAAAAACAACATTTGATTTCTAAATGTCCAATGTAGAAATATATTGGCAGTTGATTAACGTACTTTCAAAAACATGTTGCTTGACAAACACATTACACTGGTGACAGTCTTTTTGAAAACTACATTTCAATGTTTTGATAAAAAGGGCTTTGAAGTATGACACATTATCCTTCTGTCAGTGGTCAGAAATCTGAATAAACCGCAATGGATTGCATAATTCAAAGGAAAGAATACATAAAACAAGTTCTCAGTTTGCAACTTTAACTATTTGATATTCAATCATAACTGTCTTGTATCTAAAAGTGCAAAAGCAGGAGTGAAAAACTCTGACCCTGCACATAAATATAGGTATGTATACATAACTAGGTATTTTGGATCACTTAAAAAAATATATATATAGTCTGATACTTTGCATCTTCTGTGAAACATCATATAGATGCTTTGTTTTCTCTCTTTCTGAAATCTATTCTAATCCATATCAAATAGCTATGGGCAGGGTTATAAAAATCCAATTTATGATAGAGTTTGTTAGTAATACTGACATAAAATTACTTAGAATGTTTTAGAGAGGGTTTTTCAGGAGAAATATGTTTGGCTGGCTACATGGGATGTGAAGGATTCTGTGAATTCAGTGACAAGGTGACAGGTTACCATTCTATATTCAAGGGCAAAAGAACAGCAATATTTTTGGTTGATAATTATTGTCATTAGCAAGTTTAACCAGGGGGTTATGCACTGGCCATAAAACCCCACTAAAGTAAGACTCTAGTGATTTGTTCATGTCACCAGAATTCCAAGATAAATGTAGTAAAAAGGATCAGCCATCATGTATTATCTATCTACAGACAGTGCACATTTTTCTCCCACTGTACTTCGGGAGTGAGACTTCTCTAGATGACAGTTATGGAAAGTCTGAAGTGTCTGGAATGTGCAAAAATAGAAAGTTCTGAATGCACTTAATAAAAGTTTAATTTGTGAGTTATATGAGCATGGAAATAACTACTGGTGTGTGAAACCCAAAGGTGCATGAGTTCAGTCAAAGTTTTATATATGAACTTTTTACAGATTTCATTCTTTCTTGTGGTATATGCTTTATATCTCTTTTATTCCTCTTTCCTTACCCTGTTCTCCTTTTTTTTTTAATGCATAAATTATTCTGCTTGTTTACAGCAGACCTTAAACCACTCTCTTATTGGTGTTTCAAACAAGTTTATCTTTTATACTAGTATGCTCTGGTGGTGCAAGGGTGTAATGTGTTTTTGTCAGTCTTTTTTTTTTTTTTTCCCCCCCAGTTGCTTTCTTTTCTCTTTATCCTGTTATGGACTTTGGGAAGGGTGTCCTGTACAGATCTTATGTCTTTCTCTAACTTGATTGCTTTGTTTCTGAGTTAATTCTTTCCCAGACTTTTATTTTGCTGTGCAGGATTTTATCACAGGGTCTTTGCAGGCCTGCCAGGACTCAGCATGAACTTCCTGAGAATTTTGGCTTGTCTTGCTCTCACAGTAGGGAACTCTTATCAATCACTGTTCAACCCAAGTCTTGATGATTAGTGTGGGGTCTTACAGATTTACAGAGCTTAAAGAAAAGATGTTGATGTAAGTAATATTCTGTGGTTTGTGTGGTTCCCTAATTTCGATCAAAGGATCCCATGCCAGTGAGCACTGTATATATAGACAAGCAGAACCAAATCTTGGTGAGTAGCAGTAAGCAAGTACTGAATAGTAAAGTGAGGGATTATTACTATAGCAGTATTCTGAAGATAAGTAGGAAGCAGATGGACCTGGGTGAAAAACCAGAATTTTCTTGTGTATTTCTTGTATGGTATCATTAAAATTGGCATTTTTTCATTTTTCCTTTTTTTTTGTCTGGATACTGAAGTCCTTTTGCATAGTTTGCACCTTATTTGCCTTTAGAGGTATTCTGCAAGGGAAGGATTGGGAACAGCTTGCTGATAAGTATCAGCTAAAGGTAACTCATATTTTTAAGCTCCAAAGGAAACATATCCTTGTTAGATCTTCAAGTTGTGATTGAAGAGCCATAGACAGAGCAGCTGTTTGCTAAAAGTCCATTGTAGTAGCTCTGGTAAGAGCAGAAAATCACCTTTTAAGAAAGGCAATTTCTCCTCCCATTGGACCTGATTTTGATGTTTGCCCTGGTGTAAGTCGGGAGTAACCTACAGGTGCTCTTCAGTTTGCACTGAATATGAAAGTAGGAAAAGTGAAGAAAGAACTGTGTTTGCTGATCTGAGAAATTAATTCTATGACCTCTGGTACTACATATTTTTTGTCATATTTCATTATAATTCCTCAAGACAGTGTTGGGACAGTGCAGTTCTACTGTTCAAGGTCATGTCTGTCTCAGATCATGACTGACTCAATCCATATACATGTGTAAGCACCAGTGTCCCCAGACTCTTCAGTCCTCTCTGTTAACTTTACCTTAAGAAAGAATACATAAGTTCTTTATTGCTTTTAAAAACTGTAGGACTTGCTCTAGGTCCAGAGCCTAATTCCCCTCCAGTGCAAGTGTGGCCTGGCCTAACTCCCAAGATGTGAAAGGCAGTACGCTCATGTGGCAGGCTGTACTACTTTGATGAAGTTAAAAGAGAAGGCAGAAAGTAAGAAGTCAGATTTTGTGTAGGGATTGAAAAGATATGGGAAGTTCTGGTAGATGTGTGGAAAGATCCAGATCCAGGAGAGGGTGATGTTGGACAAGGTGGTGAAACATGAGAGATCCAGCCGCGCTTCACAACAGGAGCCCAAGGGAGCGGTGGGAAGGACTTCCGCTGGGAAGGTGGCTGAAGTGTGGACATCTATGTTGCCTTGGGGGACACAGTGGCTCAGATCAAGATGATGTGGGGAGGAGGTGAATAAGAAAGAATGTGTGTTTATTAGCCCGGGGTAGTGGATACTTCTATTGCTTTCCATAGAGCAGATGCCAGCAGTAGGTGCCCTGAAGTGTGCTGGTTCCTAACTCAGCATTCAAAGATTGCTTTCCTCATGCAACGAGAAAATTATAATGCCTTTCTTGGTATGGTATGTTACACACATGGACTTACAAATCTTTTCATATATGCTACTGGAAGTGTCCTTTATGGCTGTAGTTTTTCATGTGTAGTATAGGAAACAACATCTAAAGGTGCAATTTGCAAGAGGCTCCATCTCTCCTTGGTTTCCTGTACTTATTGTGCTCTTTCAAGCCTGACTTGCCTCACTTGAACTCTGCATGTCAACTGGACTGGCAAAGGCATTTGAAACTCAAAAAAAGAGCAAATGCAGTATAAATAGTTAGGAGGAGAAAAAAGTGAGAAAATCCATTACTGTTCACGAGAAAATACTAGGCAAGGAAATTTATGGAATAAAAAAATGCTAGGATACAGTCTTCATATATTGTGTCGAGGGAAAAATAGCTAACTAAAATCACTTTCACACTGTTTCAAGAGGTGGAGTCAGGGATGAATGGCACAAAATAACTAAAGCTATTTATGTAAAAAATCCATTCTTATTTAAAAACAAAGAGCACTGGGAAGGTGGCAAGGTAGAGGGACAGCTTTGAAGCATACTTGAATTTTCTAACATTTTTGGAGTATTACTTGATTATTTTTCCCTATCTTTGATTGATGGGAAAAAGCTGTGAAGCATAAGAATTATTTGGTAGAATGGCTTGTAAAGGTCTGATAAAAACAGCAACCCTGTAACTAACTCTGCGATTGTTCAGACTGTCTACTTTTGATGTGATGGAAATTTGTTCCTTGACAATTACGTTTTTCTGCTCTGACTTTACTTTGTTTCCTTGCTATCCAAGTTTATGGACTTGCTGACAGTGATGGTTGAAGATCTTCACCATTCTGTGGTGTTGCAGTGGGGTGGCTGCAACCTTTCCCCGGGAGACAGCCTTGGCCCGTGGAAGAATCAAGGAGACGATATTTGATAGATGTTTTCAGATTTTATTCCCCCTGGCCGCACATGGCCGGTGCCCGGCAGGGACTCCGACAGCGACTGCCCCCAGAACAGGTCTGGAACAACCCCCCCGGGGTCCCGTGAACACTCCCTTAAGTACAGGATTCCCGCGGGCTACATTCAAACTGACCAATGGGGGACAGGAT
>VYZQ01014518.1:18905-42221 GCA_013400655.1 Mystacornis crossleyi | reverse complement strand
TGCTGTCCTTCGGCTAGTCCTGGTGGTGTGTGTGTGTTTGTGATTATAGTTGTGGCACGGTTAGCAAAGATAGAATTCCTGTTCTGGATATTGCTTCTTTGACAGAATAATTAGCGTTGCTTTTATAAACTGTATTGTGAGTAGTTCCTTTAAAGCTTTGCTGAGAAGGAAAGTTCTTCATGTAGATTCTAGGGCCAGAATTGCTTTTCATTCTTATTTTATGTGCACCAGCTTTTCTGTCAGATGGGTTTTTTACATGTAGAGGGATCTGATACAAACTTATCGTGTGCATTTTCAGTAAATGTCTGACTTGGCAATAATTTAACAAACTTGATTGAAGTGCAGCGTAGTCCAAAGGTAGTCTTATCGGATAATTTCGAAACTAAGGATTTTTTTAGTAAAGACGTGGCAAATGTAAGTAAATAGTGTGATCTTTGTACTATAGTTGTATTTATCACAGGAAACTACTGTGGGGAGGGATCCTTTCCACTGTAGTTTGACATCTGATTGAAGATCAAGTTACATTAAAAGTCACAAGTGGAAGAGCAAAAAAAAAAAGCTGCATCTGAAAAAACAACTTAGGCACTTTTCCTGACGTGTCTTTTAAGTACCGCTCACATTTATTCTGCTCTCTAGTTTCTAGGTGATAACATACCATTAAATGTTCAGTGGTATGGTGTGGGTGGTCACTTGAGCCTGTGTAAATTGAAGATATTTACCATTACATGAGATGAAACTTCAGCTTCTTACCTATACACTTGAACTTTTTAGCTGTAAAGCAACCTTACACTTATCTCTGAAGTTTGGACAATGCTCTCAGGCACGTGGTGTGATTCTTTAGGTTGTCTTGTTCATGGCCAGGATCATCACTTAATGATCCTTGTGGGTCCCTTCCAAGTCAGGATGTGCTGTGATTCTTGAAGTTGCTGCACATGGCTGAAGAAGAACCTACATTATTTTCTAAAACGATGCTAACAGAAGCTACTGCTAGGGTAGATTAAGGCCTTTCGCCAGGTCTTGGAAAATGGCTGAAAGGAATGGATCAAATCTGAAGCTTTATTGAAACAAAGTAAACTGGCGCTCTGCTGTAATTGAATGTAATATTCTTAAGCTGCCTGACAGGCAAACAGTCCTTAAAACCGTTTTCTATCAGCAGCAGCTTTATTTTGAGTGGCTAGAAATAGTTTTCATATTCTGCTTCCCTAAGAAGCAGTCACACTTAGGCGCCTATAATATGAGAGTTCATTCGGCATTGTTTAGAATTTATAAGCCAGCTTTGGGTCTGGTGCTCCTGTAGGGAAAATAGAACAGAAATACAAAAATAAGGAAAATTCTCTATACAGCAGATCTGTACTAGGGTTGGGACAGTCCCCAGTATCAGTATAGACTGGGTGATAGATGGATTTACTGCAGCATTGCAGAAGACTTGGGGATACTGGTAGGTGAAAACCTGAATATGAGCCAGCAGTACTTGCAGACTAGAAAGCCAGCTATCCAGGACTGCAACAAAAGAAGCATGGCCGGCAGGTTGAGGGAAATGATTCTCCCCCTCAACTCTCCTCTCATGAAATCCCACCTGGAATGCTGCACCCAGCTCTGGGATTCCCAGGACAAGAAAGACCTGTGAGAGTGGGTCCAGAGGAGAGACGTGAAAATGGCCTGCGGGCTGGAACACCTCGCCTGTGAAGATAGGCTGAAACAGTTGGGATTGTTGGGCCTGGAGAAGAGAGCCCCAGGGCCGATGTTACTGCATTTCCAATACTTAAAAAGCCTTACAAGAAAGATGAAAAAAGACTTTTTTACCGGGGCTCATGGTGACAGAACGAGGAATGAGGTTTTTAAACTGAAATCTAAAGTCTAGCTTTAGACTGGGTAGAATGATGGGCATGTTCTTTACCATTGAGATGGTGAGACACTGGCACAAATTGTCCAGAGAAGCTGCGGCCGCTCCATCTCTGGAAGTGACCAAGGCCACGTTGGACGGGGCTCGGAGCACCCTGGGATAGTGGAAGGTGTCCCTGCCCATGGCAGAGGTTTAATGAGATGATCTTTAAGATCCCTTCCAACCCAACGCACTCTGTGATTCTATGATTTCCCCTTCATTAGAGGTAAAGGTTACAGAAGAAGTACCAAGAAAAGTGTGTTAAAATATTGCCTGATGGAATAGAATTTTCTGCTTTATGTTGGGATTACTGGCTCAGTAAAGTGTGCAAAGTTCAGCGTCCAGATCTGGCTCAGGTTTATCTCATTGCTTGTGTTCCTGATGCTACAGAAAATAGTTCTAAGTCTATTAATCTTGCAAGTCCTCTTCTAGGAAAGAATGAACTCAAATACCTCATATTAAATCGGAAGGATTAGCAATATTAATAGATGCGATATTATTTTCTAGTTGCACAGGTGTTTGTTTCAGGCATGTTTTTGTCTCTGTTGGATGTGGTTTCACTTACTGAATCCATTTGCTGGGCCAGACTGTTATCCTCTGTTGCGGGTGTCTACTCCAGCACTTTGTTCTCCACTCTGACCCAAACAGCAAATACTTGGGGAAGGAGTTTAAGTATGAAGCATTTATGATGCCTACTTCTGATGTATTTCCCCACCTTCCTGTAAAACTCAGTTTGGGAATTTTGGCTTCAAGCCTTCATCCAGGTCATTGCATGGAAGCTACAATGACACTGTAATACCATGAGTTGGTATCAGTGTCACCGTCTTTTGTTAGTCTATCTTGTCCCTTTTGCATGTATGACACAAGCAGTTGCTGAGTATTTTACAGAGCCTGTTTTTTCCCCACAGAATTCACTTACATCATTCCTACAGTTTCATATGAAATGTTTTTTGCTTAGTACACATAGTAAATTATCTTCATGAAATAAGTAGTGTTTGCTTCTAAAATATACCATAAAGCATGTCATGGCTGATGGAAAATGTCTTTCTCTATTCTGGAAATTTTTCAAAGTAGTTGCGCTGACATCTGGCTTCTTAACTTCAAAACAATAATGCTGAATTTGAAAAAACTTTTCTATGCACAAAGCTAGATCCAGGTCTATAAGAGGGAGTACAGTGAGCAAGTGATAAAGTGTTTTTTTTGGTTTTTTTTTGAGCTAATGCCACACTGCCTCTGAACTGTCCCTGAGCTACACAAATGGTAATGTGTTTTTTATGAACTCCAGCCCTTAAAAAATCCCATGGAGTTGTGCAAAGCAGCTGAGACTTTGCTTGATTTCAGTCACTATGAAAGACATAATAGCCATTTTAACAATAATAAAAGGAAACCAAATATCTAGACTTTTAGAATTTAAAAGCACACTTAAACTGTTGTGCTGTATTAAGCAATTGCCGGCCTTTACCCTACAAGCACAGAGATTGAAGTGTTTGTGTGTGGTGGCAGATTCTGTGGGCTGGAATGTGCTACTGGGTGTTGTAACATCAGGCTACACGAAGATCATCCTAGAAGGAAATTCCATCTTGAAGGCAGCTCTGCCGTTGTCCAGGGATTGTGCCTTTGCTTTCTTTCAGCTTTTGAAATCGACAACTCTTCACAATACTAAGAAAACTATCAAGAAGCAAAAGAAAATGAAGTATCATAAAACTTTTACTTAGAGATTAACATTCTTAAGTACTTGTGCTCAGTACGTTTGAAGCTTTGCTTAATGCTTTGTTTGCCTTTTGTCTTGATTGGTTCTGCGGCCTGCTGACACGGTTCTAGAGTACTACGCAGCCCGAGAGTTGACCATTATTGCTGGTTCTGATTCAGTTTAGAGCAGCAACATTAAAATATTGTCGCTTGAACGGTCAGTCCTAAGACTTGGATCCTTTCCTCTCTGGAGGAGCCAAAAAAAAAAAACTGAAACAGAAAAGGAGAAAAATAGTCAAACTGGAAGTAGAGTGGGTGTTGTTGATTTAAATCTTGCCGGATTGTACTTGGTCTTTAAAAACCTCTTGCATCGTCGCACCCAGCGGGCCATTTCTGCACATTTTGATTTGCTAGTTCATATTTTCAGTACTAATTTATGGAACACAGTTTATATCTGAAACTTCAGAAAGTTAAGGACATTTTACTGGAACGGGAAAAATGAAGATTAAATTCAGTTTCTAGTAAAGTACCCAGGTTGATTTGCCACATAGGACCTCAGGATCTTCCGAACTAGGCTGAGGTGCAATGGCTTACTTCTTAAAATTGCCAACTCTTAAGTCTTATTAATGTATTAATTATTTATATTAATAATACTCAATTCCTAGGAGTGTTTTACATCTGGTTCAGCGGTGTTTGATAGTAGACATTGTACGTATCAATCTGTCTTTTTTCAGCTTTAAAGCACAGACCCCAGGAATGTCCTCAAACCAGATCCCTGACACATTACTGGTTATTTAAAATAGTCATTATGTTGCCCTTTGATCTTCATGCTTTAGGAATGACAGTGAGCTAATTTTCATTTATAGAATTTTTATTGGTCTATTTCAGATTTTGCAAGAACGAGGTTCCAGAATGTGAAGACAGTGTTGAGCGGTGACAGTTTTTTTTTCTTTTATTCGAAGATGCAGTGAATTGTCACACTGAAGAGGCTCGGCTACAAAAGAAAAAATCTGATTTAGACAATTTTCTGTTGATCTGGGTTCAACCATATTTGCCTATAAGCTGGTGTCAACTTCTGGAAGCATTGCAAGATTACATAATGGGAATAGATGGTGTGGGAGCGTGTGTTAAGTTTTGGTTGTAGTGCATGGTTGTTCTCTCTTGTTGGCTGATTGACACTGGTCATTTGAAAAGAAATGACCATGCACTCATATTTTCCTCGGAGACATGTAGCACTTGATGTCTGGTGCTGGGTGACCCAATGTTGATCGGTTTGGAGACATTTTCCTACTAATCATTGTAAACCTTAAAAGGACAATGTAATTGGTGCTACACAGACACACACACAGACACACACAGACACACACAGACACACACACACACACAAATGTTACAGCCCACAAATGCAAGTATTTTGGCATACATTGTTTTAGACTCAGTGTTAGCCCCAGTTGACTGTATTATACTGCACATTCCTTATGGCTCTGTGACATAATCTATTATGTAATAACAGCCTAGGAGATCAACTGAAACTAGCACGTGTAAAAGTTACACAACAGAGAAGAGGTTTCTCTGAAGGGTGTATATATTGACTGGATGTATAGCTTACTTTAATACCCAAAGGGAAGACTAAACTCAGAGAAAATGGCCTTCATCTGAGTTATTCTTGATGTTCCCTCTGTTAAAACAGTCTCCTGGAAAAGTTATGCTCCAGTCCTGGTCACATGCTTGAAAGGGGAATCAAAATTCACTCAAAATGACCAACTGAACGTTCTGTTTCTTTGGACATGTTTGTACTCATATGTGTGTTTGTGCTTTTATAAAATGCCTATAAGCGTTGAACTGTGTGGATTAGGGTAGAGATTTTTCTAGAGCCGAAGGTTTTACAGAAATACGGCCGGCTGTCCTAGGTCCCTGTCTCTATGACTGGAAAGAAAATCAACCTTAGAGTGAACATAAACTCATCCAGTTGAAAAACCTGATTACTTTGGATATTCAGGATACCTGTAATCAACCTTTCTCTTTCTATCCAGTTTCAACTATGCAGTTAAGAATAGTGTTTGAAAAGAACATGGTGCAGCTTTGTTAGTTTGTCCTTGATGAAGGCTAATACACAAGACCAGAGCTTTCTAATATACTATGTTTTGAGCAAAATCTTCAGCACATCTTTAAAACATGTAATGAGATGGACAGTATAAAACTTGGCTTCACTGACTCATGGAACCAGTGGAAGGGAGTTTCAAAAAGCTACAAGATGGTTTTAAATTCTAAAGACATTACCGTTTTCATTCTTGGTAAATTTAGAACTTGTGCGTATACTGTAGGTAATCCTTTACGCAAAAGCCTAATTTTCGAACACCCAGGGTCTACTTTTTTTTTTTTTAATTTTTTTTAAAGGACTTACACATTGATAAAACTTTGGCAAAACAATTTGTAAGAAACATTTCTACTAAGCAGGTTAAGCAATGGGCTAAATGTTTTGTCCGTGTGCCTAATGCTTGAAAGGATTTGTAATGCATTTTGTGACTTGGATGTGGTCTGCACAGGAAGCTGCTGGCCCCTCCACAACACATAAAATTTTTGTCTTTTTTTAAGAAGTTACAACTGAATTTAATTTACTAAAACTGTAATTGTGTAGGGGGAAATGTTTATACTTTTATACTTTTTTAGGTACCCATATTTTATCAGCTTAAATTGAGCACACAGATTGCCCCTAACTAGTGACAGATTATCTTGTGTATCTGAAAATAAACATAACAATTGTCTGTGTTAACTGCATATTAAAGCATTTCCTCTGCTGCAGTAGTCACTGTGTTTTTAAACAGTATGACTCCACCAGATTCTCTGAGCTCCCCAGCTCGTGGAATTGCAGCCAACCATGTTACTTGTTGTTTTCTTGATGTGCTCTACAGAGTAATTCAGCATTGATGTAAGTGGATTTGAATGCCTAAAATACCAGATTTACAGTGATCCTTCTGAATCAGCATTTCTGTTGTCTCTTTTATTGAACCCAAAAAGGACAGACTATTTAATAAAATGAAATTTTACTGAATTCATCAGCAAAGCATGAGTAACAAACTGAGCAAAGTGAACAATTTAGAATATGTAAAAGAGTGGGTTTTTCTAAGTATGGGGGTTTTTTTCCACTGGAATATCTCCAGTTTTAAAACCTGCATTTATGATGAGATTACCTGCAGTCTAGTTTACATTGTATTCCTACCATAGCTAATTTTAGGGAAATGAGTGTTTAATAATTTTTTGCACTTTTTTTCCAATACCTCACAAAGGTTTTAAGAAGGAAAGAAAAAAGAGAGAACTTTAGTAGGCAGGTACCTTGTAAATTATTTTAAATACACTGTTGTTCGAGACCGCCTGAACTAACTACTTTCCTGTTCTTGCTACTGTCATTATTGCTTTAATTTTTATGATCATGTGAGGCTTTCAGATAGAAAATGCTGTCTTCAGCTTTTTTCAAGGCATTAAGAATTTATTCCTAAATAAGTTTCATTTCTTTTTGTTTGACTGTTGCAGTGTCAAATAAAGTTAGTGACAGTAACAAGGTAATTGCATTAGACTCCAATCTGCGTGATAACGTTTTGCAAACATTGCTTCATCTGTTAAGATCTTGCAGGATGAAGTAATGTACCTGTACGGTTTAAACTGGAGTCCTTTGTTCCTTTTCTACCATTTGGAGAGTACCTACCTGAGAATAGCCTGTGACTGTGGAGAGCTGAGGGGTTCACTATCAGACTGGAGCTGCAAAGCTGTACTGCAAACCCCTTTGACTTCACTCTGGCTTTACACAGCTCCTGTATTCTTATATCAGACCAGTATTCCAGGTTAGAACTTCAGATCCTGAGCTTGAAGAGATCACAGCAGAAGGAATAAAGCAGGAAGGGAGAGATACTAAATTCCTCAAAGGCATTTACGTGACAAACTTCTTGCAAAACTCGTTTAAAAACAGAAGTTCAAATTTGCTATAGCAATTTCTTGCTTTGAGTTAGGAAACAGCATATTGTTGGCCTTAAGTTTTCTCAGAGACTTTTTTCCTTTATTGGAGAAAATGTTTTTATATTACACGCTTCTGACTTCTTCAAGAGGCAAGTGAATCACAGTTTGTCTGGAATGAACAAGTCATTCTGAGGCCTCAAAGACATGAATGTCACACGGTCCATAACTGTCCAAACGTAAACTCTGACTCGGCAGCTCCGAGCCCAAAGGTTACCTGGGATTTTGTCCTACTTACCGTGGGATTTCCATGGTTTAGGGTTAATTGCAGTTTTTTTATCCCACAGTAATTTAATTGTGTGTCAAAGACTTGATTGAATTTAGAAGCTTATCTTGGGTGTCTACTCTACTAAGGTTTCTTTTGTCATAATCATATACTCATAAAATTTGGAAAATGTACTGTGTTTTTTTCAAACTCAGATTTCTTGTAATGATAAAAGTTCCTTTCATCTTGCAGTGTAGCATTTGGAAAAGATATTTCTTAAAAAATGAAGCTCGATGAATCCATTTGACTTCTTTGTTTTCAGATTTTCTTTAGACGATAGCTGTGTAGCTCCATTTCTAGCAATAGGAATGCACAGTTATGATTGATTAGAAACAGGACTGTTTCCTGCAGATTCAAAATTTGAATCAATCTCCTCTTTTTCTGAGAGAGGTGGTTTGTTGGGGGTTTTTTCAGGAGAAAAGTTAAAACTTCTGGCAGATCAAACGAAAGATAACTTGGTTGCAGGCACACAACGAAGGGAACAAGTATGCTGAGTAGAGTGATAGTGTTACCAGAAAAGTGCTTCTCATGACAGAACACTATTCTGTGAATGTCTGTTGAGGCTGCTGAGAGTTGTCAGTCTCTTTCTGAGCTGTAGAGAGCTACCACCAGCAAATGACACACATTCATTACAAGTTTTTACTAATATTACAAAAATGAACTTGGAGTGCACAAATGCAATAGTATCTGGTTCAGTGGAATTAAATTGAATCTGGGTTATAATTATTCAGATATACTGGAATACATTCCTCGCTAAGTATGGGAGAAGAGTGAAGTTGTCCTGGGCTTTTTGCGGAAGGTCAAAGTCAAATGAAAGAGAGCCTGGAGATGAAGTCTGGGATTTTGTTCACTTGAGATGTAATAAAATCAGAAAGTGTCGTTCTCCTCTTTCATTCTCTCTCTCATCACATCAAAAGTTTCAAGTTTTTCAAATTAACTTTTTTAATCAGCCCTTGAACTGTGGGGTTCTTGAAAAGAGATGAAATTTTGTTAAGCCTTTAACAGTGTTATCTTAAGACAGTGGGGTTAAAACCTGAGTGGTCATTGGAGAAGTTTTCTAACACAAAAATTTTGAAATACTTAAGCCTGAGAATGCTGCCCATTACTTCATTATAGCTTAGAGTGCAATTGTCTCCAGTTTTAAGGACAATCTTGGGATCTTACTTGGGGTTTTGTGTAGAAGTATTGATTCTTTAAATAGTATGAATATTCAGTATAAAAAAAATGTGCAAGGCTCTCTGAACTCAGTGTCATATAAGTTTTCTTTTGTCTCACAAAAATCAGGCGCTGTCTTTAAAGGCTTCTTAATGAACAGAGGCTTTAAAGGGCTAAACAGGTCTTACTGTCCGGTTTGCCTAAATGACTGTCAGAAGGAACTCTTTCCATTTTCAGAGCAGAAATGCTAAGGGCTAAAATGCTTTCCAGGGCTAATTTGAGGTTCCAGAGACGTACGACATTTAAGAAACAACTAACCTGTTTATCTTTCAACTCATGGACTCCACAATAATTTTTTACGAATGGCTGAACCAATTGCAGATGTAAGCGTTCCTATATGGCTTGGATTTTCAGATTCCAGATTGGACAAGAGTACACTAGACAAGGCAGTACGCTTACCCACCACTTTATTATTAACTTTGCTGAAATCTAACAACTTTTGTGAACAGCACTGCCAATAGAGAAGCTTTGAGGAAGATTCTGCTCCAGGAAATTGTCACAGAATATTTCTTTGCAACTTAGTTGACCTTTACTTTATCAAGGTCTACGAAGGCATAAACTTGTCAAAAGTTCAGTGAATAGATACTGCTGCAAATAGAGCTTTCTGGACGCATCAAAGGGTTCTCTTCAGGATGTTGTGTCTTAATAACTACTATAACGAGAGAAAAAACTTTTTTTAAAGTTATTTTGATACTTTGGGGGTGAGTGGAAGGGGAAGAGGTTCTGTGACAGTGCTCTCCTTGCCTTAGAAAGCTGAGCCTAAATTTTGACCTAAGACCTGTTGTGATTTTGAGGGCTCGTCATCTGAAATGTAAGAGTAAATGTATTTATTGTGTACATGATTCTTGCTACTTTTGAAGATTTTCCAAAAGGTTATGCGCAACTTTACTCACGTTAACTTGGCTCACGTGTACTTGCTAGAAAGAAGCAAGTGCCAAGGCACTCTTAGAAGGAATGTTGCCAACCTCTCAACCTGGAACTGACACAAGATCACCAAACTGAAGAAGTATCAAATGGCAGCTTTTTCCACCCGCTTCTGTCCTTATCCTCACCTCTACGAAAAATCTACTTCCTATGCACTCTCTAGGCCCACCTACCCAATTCAAGGAATATTCTTTTTTTTTTTTTTTCCTTTTCCTCCAAATCACTGGTCTCAAAATTAGTTGTGCATCAGCTGTTTGTGCTTATACCTAAGTGGACGTACTTGCAATATATTATTTCCTGGATAGTGGATTAGCAATAACACTTTATTTTGTGCCAATTCGTTCTCTCTGAAGTGTTCTTACTGCAGCAAAATTTGAGTTTTGATTTGGTTTTAATGCATTTGCATTAACCAAAACTTATAGCACAGACACAGACAAGAAACTGAATTCAGGGAAATTTCCCTGGAAAAAAAATCTGCTAGGGCTTCCCAAATAATTTGAAGGTGGTTACAGTTAACCATCACTTTCAAAACAAACATACAAATGAAATGTGTGTGGGTATTTTTTTAACTTCCTTTTCATAACACTAGTGTATTGTAAACTGCATGGAATAAACCTGTTTTTTCCCTTTTAAAGTGTGATGTCTTACATCTGTCTTGTAAATGCACTAAATGATATTAATAGTGTCATAGCACAGATAATGCCTGGTTTAGCACTTCAGATGTAAAATGTAGTTGCGTATCTGTGCAGTGATTCAAAGCATTCACACTTTCTCCCTATCCTTTACTGCTGCCCCAAAGAGTTTGTCACAAAAAAGCTAGGTTTATTCAGATATATATCAGTTTGGAAATTATTTTCCTTTGTGGTTGCTATGACTTGCTGATCATTACAGGAGGAAATAGGTGTCTCTTTTATGGAGATATAATCACATGAACAAGTTTTAACTAATCACTTTGCGTACCTTTTCTTTCGCGTGACTTAAGATCACCCTGCCTAACATCAAAGATTGTAGAATCCACTGATAATGCTTCCTTTGTTTGAAAAACTAAGCTAATGGAAATGGATGCTTTGTAATAAGGCAAACATGTAATATAATAAGTTTCAAGGATAGAAGTGGATGAAGGTAGTAAATTATTTAAGTACCAAGTACAGGTTGTTGAAATTATCCGTGAAGTTTGACAGCTGTGTCCTCTACAAATATAGAAAAGTTCATAATTGAGTATTAGTATTGAGAAGACCACTGGACAGCTCTTACTTTCCAAACTGCTAGTAAGAATTTGAGAAGCTAAGACCCATGATTTTTAAAATCTTAAAGACTGTAGAGTTACATATGAGGTGAATTCCATCTTAACAGTTTAATCAGTTTTAAGTGCAAAGCATGTTCTATTATTTCTGTATATATCCAGCAACTTCAGTAAAATTGTGTTATTTTACTGAACTAATCTGCTGCATTTAATTGCATTTGAGTTTTACTAAAATAAGTGCTAAGAACAAACATTGCTGTAGTAATCATGTAGAGCAATTACAGTAATTAAGTAATCAGTGTGTGCATCTGTATTTTCATTCAGACTGTCCTACTAAAAGTATTTGCACTTCAGAGTCAACCAGCATGACTTTCAAGCCAAATTCCTACTTTGCATATCTGTTTTTTCGAGTGTTTTCACCAGTTAGGAAAAAGTGTGAGCATAGAAGGGACAAGTGTCTACCCTGAACTAGAAACCAGGTTATAAAGGGGACCTAAACGAGTAAGTCATTGGCAACCTGTTTGGATCTTTTATAACTTACAGAGTTCATTTGGCTCTAGTTTTCCTTTCAGTGGGAAGTTTCACTTCAGAAAGATGAAAATGGTCCCGCAAATTCACCTTTTAGTGTGCTGAAGTCTTTCCTGGTAGTCATAAACACATAGTCCATATATATATGTGACATTCTCAGAAACTATAAAGTGTACGATTTCATGAGAGCGATCCCGTAAGCCAAGCCTTAAAGAGTTTCCGCTGCTTTTTGTAATGCCACTGGAATTGTGTGGAAAGTTAAACAAGAGACTATGTTGGTCCTGGTCTATGGTGGGCATTTGCTACTGGTGAAAGGTTTCTTAGCTAGAGTGATCTTCAGCATGTATTTTGATGAGGGCTGATTGAAATCGAGGTGATTATTTATTGAAATAGTCAATTCTGCAGTTCCGAAGAAACCATTTTGAACTTCATTACTGCTTAGAACATAGTTCAAGTAACATTGACACAGACCAGCACAAGGCATAGCTAAGCAGAGGTTTCAGGACTAAAAATTGTTGTTTCATTAAGAAAGAGAAGTCCAGGATAAGAACAGAATGTAATACATACTCTACTTGCCACTAAAACTGCATTCTTAGAAACCCAAACAACACCTCTCCTCCCCCCCCCAAGGCAAGGAAACCAATAAACAAGCCAATGGGAAAGAAAAACCAGGCCCATAAATCCCGTAAAGGTCAGTGAAACTACCGCGGGCGGGAGCCAAACTGAAGACCGCCTTCCGTCCCGCCTGGCAGCTCCCTGATAGGCTCTTTCGCCTGCCCATCAGTTGCTAAAGCCCCTCCAGAGAAGGCGGCCCATCCTCCAATCAAGCTCGGCTGGGCGCGGTGGGCGGGGTTCGGCCCGGCTCGAGCGCGGCCCGCCAGACCTGCGCGCGCCCGCCGACGGACCAGGCGTTCTTAAGTCGCAGGCGGCTCCCACAGCGCCGGAGGTAGAAATTAACTCGGCTTTTCGCCGGAGCTGGTGGGAGCGAGAGGCACGAGGAAGTGATCGGCCTTGGGATAGCCCCCGCGTGGATTTTTCCCGGTGCTTCATACTCAGGCATTGTTGGGGGCACCTCTGGGTCTTGTGTCGCGAGGATGCGTAACGCGTGACGATAGGATCACAGACGGGTCGGGCCGAGGGACAGAATAGCGCTGTCGCGCTCCGCGCCGAAGCGAGAGGGAGGGAAACTCCGGAGTGGAGACAAAGCAGGGGGAGCGGGAACATCCGGGTCACTCGCGCGGCCTCGATCCGGGNGCCCCGTGCAGGCCTTGGGCGCTGCCCCGGCCCCTCGCGGGGCCGATGGGACCAGCGGCCCGCGGCGGAGGCGGGCGGTGCTCGGCCCTGTCCGGTTACTTGGCCGTCGAACATCGAGCCCATCGCCGCGCGGCATCTTCTGTTGTTTAACGTGCGACTCCTCTCGCCGCTCGGCCTCTTCTAGCTTTCTCTGGCCGCAAGCAGAGGAGACTTTCTATCCTAGTCCAGAGTTAGCGTGCTTTGATTAAAGCTCAGACCGTGGCTTTTTCTACCCTTCTGAAAATTAAAGTTTATATAGTTTGGGGGCAAACTACTCCGATAATAATTTCTTCCTATGTCAGTATTTGACCTGCAAAGTGAAAATGCGAGGCTAGCAATCTTAACGTTTTGGTTTTTTTTTTCCTTGCTGCTCGGAATCAATAAGCCGTACTGAAAGTTCTTGAACCTCAAAGAGCATATTGATGTATTTAGAGACTTGTCTGTGGCACGGGAACGATTCTTTGCGAGACGTGCATTTTGTGTGTGGAAGTAGGGTGTAAATGGGTAAGATACTCTGTAATGGGTCACAGAGGTTTGCATCTGTGATGAGCGTGGTGGTTTTATTTAGCCCTTTTCCTAAAGTAGGCAGTAACAGCATTAAAGGCAAGCCACTGAGTAAACGTGGACGTTTCTGTTAACTTTCTGAGTTGATGGCAGTAAAAGGGACATTACTGCCTCTTAATGCCGGGGGTAAATTTGAGGGATTAATGTCAAACTAAACGTGAAGACTGGTCTCTTCGACTTTTGTGGCACGTGCAAGGAAGGATTGAATAGACTTCCTCTGGTGCAAAATTCTTTCTGGTGATGTAGCACATAAATAGATTGGTATACAGAGAGTATATATTGACAGTTTGTTAGCAGATTGCTTTTGAGGCCATGCTTAACTAACGGGATCTTGATTTTTGAAATGGGCTTTCAGTCTTTGTCTAATCTTTATTTTCTGGTAGACTGATGAGGTTTTAGATGCTTGTCTGCTCTTGTCAGTGTAACTGAAGTCTGCGGAAACCATATATGTGAAGCCTGTCATATCTCGTATACACTGAAAATTTGAACGTAGCCGGTCGGTGCTTAACTAAGTCAAACGCCTCAAGATTTGGAAAGCTATTTGTAGAACATAACAAAAATCTTTAATGTACTAGGGCACACTGTAGTGTGTAACAGAAGCAAGAGGATGCGTGGCCTGAAAACATAGGATTTTTTAAATTACTTGAAAAGTTACTTGATTAGTGATGTTCTGCAGGAGATACACTGTTTATTTACCCAAAGAGAAACAGGCATTTCCCTTGAGGTGGTGCACGTTGTAATTAAGTGGCTGTTAGCCATAGGAAATAGAATTCACGTATTTGAAAGCACCCTGTAATGCGTCTTTTGCAGAAAAGGTAACTGAGTTTAGTGAACTATGCAAGAATATTTGGATGGTTTAAAAGCACAAATGGTTTTCTCAACCTATGATGGGAAGGTTAGTATTAGTATAGTGGACCATCAGGTACCAAAAGCACAACTGAAATTCTGCTGTATATTCAGTTCATTTGCATCTCTTGCAAGGGCACGGGCTCACAACGTATTAAGAATTGCTCTCTGTATAATTTGGTTAAGGGAGAGGGATTTTGGGTTTTTTGGTTGCATTTGGTTTTTTGGGTGGTTTTGGTTTGTTGTTGTTTTTGTTTTGTTTTGGGTTTTTTTTCTGTTCCACTGGTATCTTTTCCAGTGGTTCCACATCTCCTGCACGTGAACAGACTAAAATCTGAAGCCGTGTACACGCTCACTAAGTCCTGCAAGTCTTCTGCCGTAATTAAGATACAGGTGTACGTGTTGAGAATACTAGAGGAAAATTGCACTGAATACAGGAATATTTTTGTGTATGTGCATGTTCACTAAGTGTGAATTGCCCCTTTTAAAAAGCTTTATCTGACATTAATTTGAAGGTGAATTAGGGAATATGGCCATCCAGGCAAAACTGGCTTTAAAAAAAGAAAAGTCGGTGTTGTCCTAGGAACTGCATAAATTGCTTAATCTGGTGTTTTTAAAGGTCTGCAATTCATGCGCTTATAATAGTAGTAGACTGTAGTACTTCTTACAAGTAATCAACATATTAAGAGGTTGTGAAATTTTGCATAGTTCTTTACCGGTGTATAAGTGTTTGTTTTAATAGAGCGGTAACACTGCTTTCATTCATTCTGTGAGCTTGTTAAGTGGAAGCTTTCTACTCTTCTGCTGTCAAAAAGGCTCGTTAGGTGCACGTGGAGTTGGGAACAAATTGGCCTGACTTCTCTCACTGGCAATTATCAGCTCTTATTTAAAATGTGTAGAAGTGGAGTTACGAGGAGGATTAAAAACCTTCATTGGAATTTGACAATGCGGCTTGTGAAACCCTGAGTTTAGATACAGTTTGACAATGAAAAATAAGCTCTCGCTTCGAGTACTGTTCTGGGTGAATGGAGAATCCTCCCCTGAATTTGAAAGCACCACTCGTATAGTCATCCTATCTAGAAGTGTTCGGTGTGATGCTGTAGTGAGTGACCTGTGCTCTGCGTATTTTTTCTATAGTGTGGTCACCACGCTTGGCTGTTACTAAGGCAGTGAAGGTGCAGAAATATTCTTTAGTTTATACTGGAATTGAAAATCTGTCTTCTGAAATGAGCCACTGGCTCTTCCTTAGATCTAGAAGTTTTATAGTGGCATCACTGCAAAACTGTGATGACTTTGTTAAAATCTGTGCCCGTGTCGCTTTTGTGCGGAATACTGGTTTTCAATGGGAATTTACCCTAAAAGTAACATTTCTTCTTCCCGTTTGCTAGAAATGGGACTAATGCAGGTGTTTGCCTACAGAAGAAAGCCATACCTGATGTGGTGTAGGAAGGAGATAAGGGGAGTGTGTATCAACTGCACAAATAGGAAATCCGAGCACTTTTCCCATTACTAATTGTGTTTCCGTTGTCAAGCTACTGTCAAAGTTGCTTCTAAGCCGGGGTCCAAAATGTAAAGCAATAAGGTAAGGATGGAATTTTGTAGGTCAAGTCCAGTAACTAAGAGCTTGATGGCATGGGGAAACGTGATGTTATTCCCGGCGATAAATTCCGCGGGCTGCGCAAAAACATGCATCTTGGTTATTGAAGTGAAAATAAGAGGTCAAAATAATTCTTGAGTGAGCGGGGCTTATAAACGCATAATGTGTTGTTTACACTATAAGTAAAAGTATATACTAACAGTACCTACTTTCGTTTTAGAGGGACTCTGAATATGTCTGGCATAGCTCTTAGCAGACTTGCACAGGAGAGAAAAGCCTGGAGAAAAGATCATCCATTTGTAAGTACAAAAACTGCTAAATTTCTGACTCTGCAGTTGTTTCAGTGTTCTGGTGATGACTTTTTTTCTTTACCCTGATAGGATTTTTTTTTCCAACTGAAAAAAATTATTTAATTTTTTTTAAAAAGCTTTTTAAAACTATGTAGTGCAAAAAGAAGTAACTTTGTGTAAAGATAAAATATATCATGAAGTATTTTAAGTACATCTTCTAAAATCCTCGCCCTCTGTCTTTTTGCCTTAATTCAGGGATTTGTAGCAGTACCTACAAAAAATCCAGATGGCACAATGAATCTCATGAACTGGGAGTGTGCCATTCCAGGAAAGAAAGGGGTAAGACTTACTGTTGTCCTAACTTCTCGTTCGTGGTGAAAAGTAACATAAGTTGCTTTTGCATTACGCTGACAATTGAGAATTTAACATACGCGTAGTTTAATAAAAAATTTTGTGTCCCGCTGCTTCTTTAGAATTAAAAGTGCTGTGGACTAGGAATATTGGACAAAGTACACCACAAGCCTGTTCGGCGGTTGGCACTTAGCACCTTAAGAATACAAGTTTTCACAGGAATGTTTAAGAGTCTTGCACTGAACAAACTGGAGGTTGTCTTCTGCTTCTTCTTGCTTCTTCTCAAATACTACTATTAATTACGTGAGGGTTTTAATTCTTTCAGGTCTTCGGTGTGGGACTTTTTTGCCCTGCCTTTTCTACCGCCTTTTGCCAATTTGCTTAAATACCTTATGATCTTGTTTCTTAAAGTCTGAGAAGACTCTGTGTGTAGGCAAAACCTGCAGGTTCTGTACCACTGCCTTAGTTGAATGCTGAACATAACATTGCTGTTACGGTTACGACTTAGTTTTGGTAGTTGTCCGCAAACAGCTTAAGTTAGTTCTTAAAGAAGGACCGACAAATAATCTAACACAGCGTAAGGGAGAAACTCATCCCCTTGTGTTCTGCCAAAACAAGATTATCGCTCACAACAGTTTATACACCTTATCAAGATGTCACCTTTAAATACTTTGGTAAAATTTTTATGCCATACAAAATCTTCATGCTATTGCTTAGAAGTTTTGTAAACCACAAACTGGAGCAAATAAAGCCAGCTTCATATCTACTAGAAAATGTGTCACACCAGGAAAAAAATGGTTATGCTGATGTGATTCCTGCTAATTAAAAAAATTGTATTTAACTAGAAGCAGCATGACTTGCTCTCTCTCTTGCTTGCATCTCTACCAGACCGAGCAGTTGCTCTCCACTGCCTTTGTGTTCGGCGGCATCCTATATTGCAGCCGCTTCCCCTGAGATGAGTAGCTGAAACCCTCAAAATGCTTTCTTGTCAGCCAGATGAAATACTGAAGTGGTGTTAGTCCTGGGTTGGATACTCTTTTGACAGCAAATCGCTTGTTAACTACCTAACGCTCAAAAAAACATGTACAGCTAGTCCCATAATGCAATATGGTCGTGATACTGCTGTCATACCCTTAGCCTTCGTAAGGCTTTTGAGTGTCCGCTGTCTTTCACCCATAAGGTACGTTGCTCTATCAGAAACGTGACAAAAACTTCGCCAACTGTTCCATTCTTCTGTGTAAATTATTAAAAGCTATTGGTCTTCCTCTGTGAGTGAAAGCAAACAAAATAGGTAAAGTTTATTCTATCAAAAAGCTCCTATTTTCTAAAAAGGATCTCCTCTGAGAAGGTATAGAGAATAGATTTTTCTAGTTGGTAACAACTGACTACAGCAATTTAGAGCGAGTTCTTAAATACACTATAGCAAATATAATCAAACTCATTCACTTCTGGAAATGTGTTATCTTCTTAATTCCTAGCATGGTTTTCTTCCTGTTCTAGCTTGAAACTTAGCATAATGAATACCAATGACAATGCAGTGATTTTTCTCTCTTCATGTGGGGTTTTTGGGTGTTTTTCTTTGTTTTTCGTTTAGCTAAAAATCACATAATTCAGATGGGAAATAATTAAGAATTCCCTTCTAAGGTGGTCATATCTGTCTGTCTGTGAGGATAAGATTTGATCAGTTTTGCTCTTGAGATGCGAGACGGTCTTTACTCCATTTGTTTTAAAGAATCGAGCAAACACTGATTTTCATTGCAGTGTTTCCATAGCAAGGGCAAGTTACAGAGAAGCTGTCTGAATTTACAGCTATAATAATCTTTTCTGTATTTCTGTACTTCTTAGCAGAACTCAGTTTGTCAGAAGATGGGCCTTTTTCTTTGTTTACATATTTTGTATATTTGAGACAGTCTTTTTCTCTATTGGTAAATGTGTTTTCTTGTTTATATGACTCTTTGGAGTAGTGCTGTCTTATTTGGTTTGCTCTGTGTCACAGGAGCTGGTCCTATTGTGCTCTTGCCAGTTTTGGATAGGGATAAAGAGCTTCTTACAATTTCTTGTTGTACAGAAAGATGGAATCTGTGAAACTACATTCTACCAAATGCAGACAGGGTTAGTTTAGACTAGTGAATCTCATTAACTGTAGCAGTACTACGGTGCTGTCGACATTTTTAATTTGTTTGTGGTTTTATTAGTCACAGTCTCAGAAGGCACAGTAGTAGCCATTTACATTCGCATCCTTAAAGGGTGTATCCGTATCCTATCTTCTCAAACTTAAGTGGGGGTACAACAGCCCCTTCCTCGTTGTATGTGTATCATGTAAAACTTCCGAAGTATTCTGTTCTTATGTAATGTGAAAATTTCACTTTTATATGGAATTATTGGTGATGATCCTGACTTTGCTGATGACTTGGCATCACTTACTAGCTGTAATGAAGAAAGAAACCCCTTCCTTTCCACTTCAGCTTCTTATATAGGTAGGATAGCTTACCGTGGTCTAGACAGTGTGCTGCGGTGCAGGACAGCTATTTTACTACTGTGTAGCAGAAGAATGTCTTGTGCTTTGCCTGAGAAACTGTATTCTTGGTAAGCTTTTTTCCACAATTTTGACTTTTCCTTGCTGTAACCGAAACTCTACCTTAACTTCTTACAGACACCGTGGGAAGGAGGCTTATTTAAACTACGGATGCTTTTCAAGGATGACTACCCTTCTTCACCCCCAAAATGTAAGTAAAATGACTGAAATCCACAGGTTTATTAGAACAGTGTTGAATTAATCCAGGAGGTTCTTACAAATGGTTATTACTTTCTTACAGTTTTGTTTGATTTTGGGGTTTTTTTTAAAGGTGCATTCCTTTTTCTTTTTTCCCCACCCACTTTGCATTCAGAAAGTTGTGATGAAATCAGCCAAGCGCTCGATATATTAAAATGGGGAGGGGACGGAGATTGCTGTGTGGGTTCCCTCAAAGTTTGACAAAAGCATCACTTGAAGTTTTCACTACATTATCAGCACTCCTTGGAAACTAATATGTAGGCATGCTTAGACTAAACCCCTGTGGATGTTCTTACTGTTAAGTTGCTCTTCTATGCTAAGAACTCAGAAGACTAAAACTTGGAAAAAAGGGTTCTATAACTTGAGCCCTTTAATCGACTTGCTCAAAACCATTAATCTGTTCCTTTTCTGCTACTGTGTATAACAGATCTTCAGATACCTAATTTCCCTATTAAGGTTTTGAACTGAATTTTCTTTATATCATCTCAAACTTAACTATTATAGACACCTAAAAACATCTCTTGCCTTGCATGATTTCTTGGTTCTTGAATTGGCTACCCTCTCAAATCAGTGACAGTGATTACGAGTCACTCTTTTGACAGCAATTCGTGTCTTATCATGTTAGGATATTTCAGCTCTATCAACTGCTGGCTACTCCTTTTGTTTGTTGCCACCTAAACACATGTAACACAGGGGGAAACATCTCTTTTAACTGAAAACATTTCACATTATTTTCTTGAGAAATACCAGTTGTCACATCCTGACAGCGTTAAAGGAATTGTCATGCCTTCAAATAAGTTCTATATGTGACTGATAAGACTCCCTACCAATGCAGCTTCTGAAGTACTCCTGAACTTGACTGGGCAGCAAGACTGTTCTGTCTTGTGAGTACTTGCGATGTCAGATGGATTAGAAAACCGCACTAATACGAAGATATTTCACCTATTGCAAAAGGCATGTTCGTAACTTTACTCGAGATGCTGGCTGTTGCATTTAAGTCCGGTAAAGATTAAAAGAAATGCCAGAACATAGATTGAGTGGCGGAAGGAAAGCTGCACGAGCCTTCAGTTAGTCTTGTAATTTGAACTTGGTTCCTCTTGTTCAGTGCATCTTGATTATACATAGGAAAATATGAAACTGAAAAATGCTAGGAATTTGAAGTCTTCCTTGTATGAAACTTTTAAGTATTTTAAAGTGCGAGGGAAAAGATGAGTGAAGGGTAGTATCTTTCCTTTACATAATAGTATGTGAGGCTGAAAAGACAGAATTGTTTTTAAAATGTCTTTATCACAAAGCTACTACAGATTACTTTGTCAGTTTCCATTCCTAAACCAAAAGATTACCTGTCAAAAAGACAGTGTTAGATTGCCTAGATGATATCACAGATGTGATGGAGTTCCTGCTTTAGGTGTGGGCTTAGCCAAGAAGAAAACCGATACGAATACCTCCAGAAATCTGCGGGGTTGTATTTGGGGATTGGGGGTCTTTTGCCAGTGTTGGTTTGGGGGTTTTGGGGTTTTGTTTTCCCCTACTGATTTAACCCAGCGCTCTGATCTTCCTCTTAGCACTGTATGCTAGTAATTTCGTCTTCTTTATCAGGTAAATTTGAACCACCATTATTCCACCCAAACGTGTATCCTTCAGGCACCGTGTGTCTCTCCATCTTAGAGGAGGATAAGGACTGGCGGCCAGCAATCACAATTAAACAGGTCATTAGTTGTACTTAGACATATTCTTTTAACACTTTTGCTTTGCTTGCTTATGTGATGCGAATGTAAGATGTTCACTGTGTGTTCCTACAGTCGGTTTCTAAAGGTTTTTCACTGCATCTCTTTTAGTAATATCCACAATATATGCGTATGTTACTTCTATTCCTTTTTCCATAGATCTTGTTAGGAATACAAGAACTTCTAAATGAACCAAATATTCAAGACCCAGCTCAAGCAGAGGCTTACACAATTTACTGGTAAGTGTCTTTGCCTGTCAGCTTGAAAGGTGTCATATTGCCTACAGCTCTCTGTTCCTTGTGGTATTAACATGCAAATGCTTTTAGGAATGACCAGGGGAATTTTCTTACCTTCGTGACTGTACTCTGTGGAGATGCTTAGATTGTGCTAAATTTGAACAAAATGGTGACTTCATGGCTGTTAGTCTAGTGGAGCTTTTAATGGCAAAGCTACAGCAATAAAGCGTGAAGAGTCCCTCCAGCATGATTTTCATCCTGGTTCTAGCGCAACAGAGTCCTTTCCCTTGAAGGCTGAATAGTAACAATGAGGCATAATGGTGTCGTGAGACCAGGAGAAGAGGAGACCGAATCAAGTGACAAGTCACATGCATTAGTACTGGAGTAACTTACTTCTGCCAAGTAGTGTCTACCTGTAAGCACTTGTGCCTGAAGGATAAAGGGGAGCCGTGGTCGCTGTAGGAAACATGGCATTTTTGGAAGACTACACCTTCCAAAGGAAGAGGTTGTAAAGTACAGAATGCCTGGAGCTTTAGCAGAATGAACTTTGCCTTGATTAAGAAAGGGGATAATTTGTAAGCTAAAGAGACTTTCTGGGTTTGTTTTTTGTTGGCTTTTTTGTTGTTGTTGTTTTTTGTGGGTTTTGTGGTGTTTTTTTTTTTTTTGTTTTTTTTTTTGTTTTTTTTTAAGGCTTAATCTTGACAGTTTTCCCACCATTAAAAATGAATATCTGTTCTATAATCTTGAGGGAAGCAAAACGTTTTAAACAAATGCTTTTGGCACTAGCAGCTACTGAAACAATAACCGAGATGGAAATGTGGAATTACCGTTCTGGACGGAAGAGGCCTCCAGGAGAGTTCCAAGTTTGAAAAGTGACGTTTTATGTGCACATGCAAGCTATGTTAGAAATGGTTTTTTATAGGGTCCTAGTGAAAAGGAGACAGGGATGGGTAGTGCGGCTTGCATTTAATTAGTGGCTTCACCCGGTGTTATTTTTTAAAGTACTTACTGAAGGCCTGATGGAGTTGAGTGCATATGGAAGACAGTTAAGTGGTCACAGTTGTAGGAGCCAAGAGTGATGAGGCAGGCCTCAATACTATACTTAGATAGTCTGCGTTTCATTTTTTGTAATCACCTCCCACGTGCACGTATGTACAAAACTAGCCTCGGCTAGTCTCGTTCTGCATTAAATGCTTCCGGGGTGGAGGGGGGGGAAGTCTACTGAGCTTAAAATACTACATGATTTTTGTTACTTCAAGTATATGTAGTCTCCCATTTATCCCCTTCTTATGTCTCTTAGACATACAGAGTATTTCAGATGGGTTACTATTATTCTGCAGTCTGAAAGCGTGTCTCTCTCACTACTTAGTGAATATCCGGTAGAAGTTAAACAGAGCGGGATTGCGCCCGCATCGTAACATCAGCGTAGTTGATAAATACTGCGGAAGATGCAGCATTGTTTACATAGATGTCTTAGTCGAGCTGTTAAACTTTCAAGAATAAAAGTTGTATTCAAACTAAGACTACTTATTCTCAGGATTCCTTTGGTACTGTTGTTCAGTAACTCTAGCACTCCTAACGTGCTAACCTACTTCCTCCTGTTTGCTGTAGGCATTCAGGGTCGGCTGTGGAAGGCGTTTTTCTGCATGGATTCTATGGGTGCGAGACTTAACAGCTAGGCTATGTTCTCGTGTGACAATGCAATATAACTCACAGAAGAAATGTAGAATAAAGTTTGTAAATATGTTCATGAGAAGAGAGTATCTTCAGTCTCTTTGCTGGCAGCTGTTCATTGCATGTGACCAAAATTGGTTTCATTTCTTCCTCCCCCCCCGCCCCAGTCTGACACGGTCCAGGGAGATACTTTGCTGTCTGTTTTTGTTTG
>VYZQ01014518.1:0-18895 GCA_013400655.1 Mystacornis crossleyi | reverse complement strand
TTTTTTTTTTTTTTTTTCCCCCCCCACTGCAGCAAGCCTTCATAGCTGAAAGTAAGTTAAATTTACTGCAAAGCTGTCTGCATAATCTAGTCACTCTAAGCTACTTCTGGTAGAAGAGTTAACGGTTACAAATTTTTGTTTAGCTCAGCTGACACTTCTGACAGCTCATACAGAATGGACAACTGAATGTAAATTGATGCTTTATTATGCTAGTACCACCCGTTACTGGCACGAGAACAGAAAACAACGAACTTGCCCTTTTATATCCTGAGTCTGAGGCTTAGTGACTGGACATAGTTCCCTCAAGTAGTACTCACTTACTTAATCAATCTGTAGCAAGTATGGTACACTTAGCTATGTTGAACAAGCTTTTTTTTTTCCCCCCCAGCTGAAGATTAGTATAAACCTAAATTTGTGAGTCAAGGTCTGTAGAGATAAAGGCTAAAATTACCACACCATTATCATTTTTCTGTTTCTTAGGAGTGTTTCCATTCTCTCTCCAAAGCAGTAAAGACGATAATTTAAAATCATATGAAGTCCACCAGCTGTTAGTGAACTGCTCTCCTCACTTTGTGCTGTTAGGATACTGGAATTTGTTTTTAATGACCTCAGGTCTTAATGTGAGTGGGGAGTAGAAAACTTCAGATGAATGAATGTTTGCACCTGAGGTACAGTTGGCCTTGAGAAGAGCAGGTGCAAACCTGTTTGAGGAGACGTGGTACGGTATGAAGTGCGTGCAATCATTTGCCCACAGGTGGTGTTTGGGAAGTATCTAGTTGAACAGTATCATACTTGTCCAGAAAAGCCTTTAATTTATTGAAGTGTTCAGTGAATACAAATGGATTTGCCTTCAGCAATGACTTCTGTTTCTCTTCAATATGAAATTAACTGTGTAATACAGCCTCTGATTACTCCAGCTATAATTACCCTTTCTCTTTTCAGCCAAAACAGAGTGGAATATGAAAAGAGGGTTCGAGCACAAGCCAAGAAGTTTGCACCATCATAAGCATTTGTCATGCAGCATCTTAAAAAGGAAGGGATTGGTTTGGCAAGAACTTGTTTACAAAACTTTTGCAAAATCTAATGTTGCTATGTACAATTAATATCCACATAAGGGGAGGGGGTTGTATGTGTGCCATTTTCCATATTCGCCAGTTGTATACAGTTCTAAATTTGCTGAATTGCCCCCAGTTTTTTCATACAGGGTCTCTTCCTTCAGTCTTTTGTATTTTTGATTGTTATGTAAAACTTGCTTTTATTTTAATATTGATGTCAGTATTTCAACTGCTGTAAAATTATAAACTTTTATACTTCTATAAATTCACTAGCATCTCTAGTTACTTTGCTGTCTGATGCAGGCATGCTTTAAAATGTTAGAACTATATTTAGCCTCTAGCTGGCTGTATGAAAAAAAATCATGCCCTCCACCCCCTTCCCTCCCTGAATTTGTTTTTTCTATCTTTCAGAAACTAGGTTGTTATTGCTTAAGAGCCTCTGAGATCCAAAGTTAGCCAGCATCCTTACTCTGCATCACTTTCTTTGTGTTTATATGGCATTCTGTCTGTGTTGCTGTTTAGAGTAAATAAACTGTTTATATAAAGGGCTTTGTTTCATTTATCTTCATTAAAATCATTAAAAGACTGCCATTTAAAAATGGCTCTGAACACACTTCGGTGCAAGTCCCATTTTTAAGGCCTGTGATGCTGCGTTTGCCTTTTGTTTAGATGTTGCCTTCATTCCTTTTGCCTTTCCCTGACCCGAGCAGGGAAGGGCCACGTGTGCTAACTGCAGCAAGTCAATTCCGATCAGTTTCTCAAGCAGCGTACAGAATTCTGACTCACTAGAGACCAATTGCTTACAGTGCATAATGGGATCAGCATACCTGTGTGACCACATTAATTTTAAGTTACATGAGCTTAAGACTGATATGAGCAATAATGGAAGCTGTCCAAGGAATGCTGAGGATTTTTAATGGTGCTTGTTGATCAGAAATAATTTTGTGCCTTTTTCCGTATGTTAAGGCGTATAGCTTCTAGGGAAAGGACGTGCTCTATGCGGTTAAGAGTTTCCTTCTGTAAAGGAAATCCGTTAAATTACGTGAATTATTTTCATGTATGTCAAGCTGATATGCCCTCTATTAAACTTTCACTGCCTTTTTTAATTGTATTTTTTAGTCAAAATCATTCTGCAAAACAAAAAAAAAAAAAAAAAAAAAAAAGCTTTGTTCCCTCTGAGCTTAGCTTCTTCAGTGCTTTCTATTAAAAAATGGCTACTGCTCGACACTTAGGTTACTCTTCAGTAATACAGCTCTGTTCCCAGATCTCTCTTGCTTGTCTGCATTTGATTACTACAGCTTTGCAATATAAAAGCATTCCCCCAAATCAGAATAGCTAACCACCCTCACATTGTTCTCAGTCCTTTAAAAATGGTTGAATTGCTCTGTTGTCACTATCTAGAAATCCTTGCTAAAACAGCACGTTTGGGAATTTGGGAAAGATTTCATACGGGTGGGGAAGTTACCTAGAAACCGAATCAAAGGAAAAGTCTCCTTGTAGAATTAATTTACTTGTGCATTTTTAAAAGGGAAATTGAGTATTTGTACCACACGAACTGCTGCTGTTACTCCCAGCTCTAGCTCCAGTGGCGCTAGCATTTGATCCCTCCAGTCGTAGAAGGACAAGAGGAGAAAGTCCTGTGACGTGAAGAACTTTGTTTTGTGAAGGTGTGTCAAAGAATTGTCCTTAGTATCTCAAATTGTACGGAAGGGTTGCTAAAGTGTAGGTCTCAGTTGGGTGCTTGAAACTCCAAAGAGTATTCTATTTAAATATACGGAAAACAACTGCTACCGGCTCGTTTTCATTATATACAAACTGGCAGGCATAGGTCACTTTTCCCTAAGATGCTAGTGCTGGTGCGAGTCTCGACACAAAGCTTTAAGGGCCAGACAGTGTGTGTTTCTGACTTGGTACGGTGCCACTTAAGAGCGATGCAAATACGCAGAGATAGCCCTGATGAACCTGTGATCTGAAATTGCATAGTACAGTTCTGAGTAAGAAGTGCCAAAACAGGGTGTTGTTTAGGACCGTATCAGTGTAAATCAAATAAGCAATTTAAGTTCCTGAAAAGACATACTGAGATGTTAAAGCAATTCCAAGAAGCATTTTTTCCTTTTAAGCTTAGCTCAGTTTATTCTAACTAGATGAAGCAGTCGAAATACCTGTGGCAGGTTTAAGCCTACAAAAAGTCAGACGCTCCTTACGTGGTAGGTACTGTGAACAGGGCAATAGCTTAGTCATGTTTTCCTGCTGAAATACAGACGAGAATGAGAAACTTTACCTAATACACTATTAGTTAAAAATAATCTCTATAAACCACTTTCCTGACATGTTGATTAGAATAGAGGGTTATTTATTTTTTAACTTCTAAGCTTCAAGCTCCTTACAAAATAATTTATCATTCCATACTTACCTAAAAATTAAATAACCTAGAGCCCTCGTGCATAAAACAACCTATAAACCTGCATAGAGACTGAGGTATGCTAAGCACCAAGTCACAGGTAAACAAGACACACTCAAGTGTTCGCAAGGAAATTTCTTTATACGAGATGTCATGACTCTTTGGGATTATTGGGGATTTTTATTTCCTGCTGTATTTTTATTTCTTCTGGACTGCTCTCCTCAGTGCTTTCACTGCTTTCAGTGGCATCCTCTGGACTGCTCTCGCTGTCCTCCTCAGAGTCTTCCTTGCTTTGTGCTAGACTGGAAACAGTTTTCAGGATTATAAAAGCAGAATAACTTAGAGTAAGAAAAAATAGTATTTAAATTAAATTTCGTTACCGTCTGCAATTGGCTGGCCTGTTGGGATTAGAAAATTCTTTTTCTAAGTCAACATCAAATGGATCTGGAAAAAAGAAGAAAAAACTGCAGAAGATGAAAGAAAACATTTTTTAAATGGTCTGCCTTCATTTTCGTAGATTATTGGCAGGGAGGGGAAGGCACAGAAAGTCCGGTTCACATTTCTCCTAAGTTTATCATAGTTGTTTGATGAGAAACCAGGGGAGGTGAGAAAATAACCCTAGGCTTTTCATTCTTCCCTCACCCCGTGGAAAGGGTTCAGTAGCTCTTTAGAGGTGGTCAGATTGTGTAAGTAGGTTTCTAAGGCTTTGGGTAAGAAAACACGGATGGTCTCCAAATGATTAAATTCTAAAAGGGCTAGCTAGCTAGCTAGCTGATGTCCACTGAGAAGTGAATTACAGCTGTCCAGGTTTAGCTCTCGCTGAGCAAGGATAGGGCTGGGCTTACTCTGGCTGAGGTAGCTGGGAAGAACTGTTGCATCAGAAGAGCCAAACAAGGCACGATGGCCTTGGTTCTGCAGTTCAGCCAGGAAATACGTAAGATTGTAGGTGGAAGTGTGCTTTAATTGGCGTAGTCGTGTTGCCCCTTGAGAGCTGTCTTCGGTTTAATCTAACGAGTTAGGCTTCCACCAAGCGAGAGGATGGTTTACTTCAGAATCACGGCAAAGAGATCAAAGTTTAGAGCGACTAAAGGCTGTTGACTATCTTCTTCGGGTATGAGCCCCTGGCCGATCGTACAGGCTTAATCACTGGGAAAGGAAAATGTTATTTAGGATAATCTCTTTACATATGTTCTTGATTATTTGCCTTTCTTGGTGCTGTCTTGCGTGAGACCAAGCGCTCACCCGTGACTACAGCCTGAAATACTGGGACGCCAATAACTTACTGTAAGAGTTTGGGAATAAACTACTTGTACTTCTTATAAACTATTTTAATGATCTTTATAGGTCTGATATTAAACATCTCAATTGGGGACTACATAAATAGGTCTGTTAAAGGTCCTTCTTAGGTTTATGTATAACTAGCTGTCTGACTGTATGCCTGTATTTCTCTCATAGCTCCTTCTCAATTACCAGTCTTTTTACTCGTACTCTGCTTTTAACATCTCTATATAAAACAAGGAAGCATCATACTTTCTTTTTGCTCCTAAATCTTCCAATTTGGTTAGCTGACTAAGGGTAACTGCCTCACAGTTCAGCTGTGAATACACTATATGCATTAAACCGCTTCCGTTGAAAAAAATGGGCAAAGACGCACAAGGCACAGTACAGAGACAGAACAACACGTATCAACAAAGCACTTATTTTCCACCTTGCTAATATTTTCATGAGATTAAAGATTGTAATGAAACTACTTAGAAAAAGGGCACGTGTAGTGTTTCTATGTTCTTCTCTTACCTACTTCTTCATGTTTTTTTTCTTGGACACTGGCTAAAAAGTCCTTCTCGATGCTTAGAATGTCATCCTGGCAACGACAGGCTGCGTATTTTTCCAAGAGATTTTTGTTCAGGTCAATAAATGCCTTACCCCATTTAAATTTCCTTAGAAGAATGGTGGCTAGATCTGGGAATCCTAAAACAGAAAATGAATTATCAGTTTTCTCCTTTAGTGTGAGATTTCACTCGGCTTACACATTTCTACGTGTTCAGTACACGCCTACATATCAATACAATAGAGAGATGTTTGCCAGTGTTTCTTTCAGCGTTCGGGGATTAAAACTTTTGGAAAGACTACCAATATTATCAAATTTCAGTTTAACTTGAAACATTCTCGGAACTGAATCCAAGAATAGCCTTTCAGTGAGTGTTACATAAAAATATTTCGTACAGGTAACGAATGATTCAAGCTCTAGGTCGCACAGCCCTTCAGTACATATTGTACCAATTGTGCATACAGCATTTTCAGTAGATAAGATTTGTCTGCAGTATGGTAGAGCATTTCTCTTATCAAAGTTCTGCGATGAGTCTGCAAAACATCACAAGGTGGGGGGGCAATTTCTTTTGTTCTTACCCTGACCTCGCCCTATTAACAGGCAGCTGCTACCTCTCATTAAGGCAGAGGTGCCTTAGGATTCGTGTTCTGTCTTTTTTTAAAGTTTTTCTAACGTTACGCACCGTCCGGACAAAATGAGGACTATCGGTTTGCGTCCTGTTTTGTAGCTGACGTGAATGTTCCACGGACACCTCAGTGCCACCGATACGTGCGCTCCGAAGAAAGCTAGACAATCTGATCCCAAACTCAAGAAAGCCTGTGGCAGCATTACAGTTTCTTTTGTTGCAGACCATCTCTTGTGATTTATTAAGGATGTAGGAATTGCTAGCAACGTACTTCACATCAGACAAACCGAGCCTACCGACAATGCAGAACGCCGCGGCAAAAGCTTCCACGCAGGACAGCTTGCACGGCCGACCGTAGTTTACAGGATTTGCAGCCACCAAGTAAGGCAGCAACCGCAGATGGCTCCCTCTCATTCTATTAAAGGGAGTTTCTTCTAATTTGGCCCATGAGCAATCTATGACTGCAATTCCACTCTGAGCAATGACACACCTGAGAAAAAGAAACGTCACCGTATTTGAAAAATTGTCACCATTATAATGATGAAGTGAGAATTCACATGGCCGCTTTATATTGGCAACAAACTCGCATACAACCCCTGCTTTTTTCAATCAAAACCCATATGCTTTACAATAACCTCAAATAGAGATGCACTGAGAAAGAACAGTAGCGTGGTTTTCCTCCAAACATGCAAATGGTTAAAAAAGGCTTATCCGTATGTTTCAAAAGGAAATGTGAATAATTCTAGGTTTAAAAATGTGACAGAGAAGTGTGATTAATAGTAACGTTCACATCTTAAACTACACCGAAGTTCAGATTTAGGTTCTCTGTTAGTTTCTAAAGACAAATCTTTTCTCTGAGTAAGTACCTCTTTATGAAAGTTCTGCAGGCACGTTTGAAGAAAATTCTCATTCCCCCAAAAGGTTTTCTGTTTAACACATTGTGTTGCCTAACCGAAGACCATTAATATGGCATGATAAACGATACAGCAGCGACAGGCCCGTGCTCCGAAGAAATTCACCTGCAAGACGTGCACCTTGATTTTTCATTGGGATGTACACCCACCTGCTTCTCTCACCTGACACCGGCTGTGTAAAAATGTTAAGCTGATTGGATAAAACGGCTCTATTTCTCACGTTCATGCATCGGTGCAATCTAATAAGAAGGTCAATTTCATTCCGTATCAGTGTTTCGGCCATGAATCGGTGCTTAAAATGCTCTCCCTAATACAGCATCAGGACGGTATTTGAACCAAGCGCTCTCCCTCACAGTGTGCGCTTCCCCCCTCCCCGCCGCCCGCGTTTTGCCAACAGGCACCGGGGCCCCACCTGTCAGCGGGAGAGACATACTCCGTGGCCAGCGGACTGAGCACGACGCCCGGGAATCTCTGGCGGACGCGTAGAGTTCGCAGCAACCCTTTCCGGGCCAGTTTTCTCCCGGTGCATTTCTTAGGATCGCAGTGCCCGAGCTCCCACATGGCAAGGGGGCAGGGGAACTTGGCCTCCCGAGCGCCCCCATCCGCGGCCCTCTCGCCCTCCAGGCAAGCTGAAAACAGCAGGCGTACATCAGTGCCCAGCGGCGACGCGGCACAGCCCGATAGGACGCACCTGCCTTTGCCCGCGTTCCGCGGCGTCCCACGCACCCGTCAGCGCGGCCTCCGCTTCCGCCGCGAAAGATTCGAGACTGCGGAGACTCCGAACCCCGCGCCGGCTCCCGCGCCGGCGGCGCTCCATGGCCGCGCCCGGGGGAGACACCGCCCCGCTGCGCGCGCAATTCCGCTTCCCGCGGAAGCGGCGATGGCGGCCCGGCTGCTACTGGCGGCGCTGAGCGCGACGCTGGGTGAGTGCGGGGGCCGGTGGGCGAGCGCGCGCGCCGGCGGCTTGGTCTGTCCGCCGCGACCAAACTGCTCTCTCCTAGCAGGTCGCTTCGCCTCGGCGGGGAAGATGAAGATCGTGGAGGAGCCGAATTCGTTCGGGTACGTGGCCTCCCGCTGGCCGTGTCCCGCAATCCACCCGCACACGGCGGGTTCGGGTCTGTGTGCCGCTGTGCCCGCTCCAGCCCGTTTCTTCCTCCGGGGAGGGGGCGCCGGGCCGGGGCGCTGCCGGAGACCCCGCTGTTGGCCCGCGGGCGGCGGCCATCCGTGTTGGGACGCACAGCTAGGGGAGGATGTATGCACGGCCAGACGCATAACTCAGCCTTAAACTTTTAACTTTTCTTCTTTTGAAAGGTTGAATAACCCGTTCTTGCCTCAAACAAATAGGCTGCAGCCAAAGATGTCCCCGTCTGCGGTATCAGGTATAGGCAACTGTTGGGGGTTTTTTGGCATCATTTCGCAACAGTTGTTTGCAATGCAAATAGTCTACGTCGACTTAATGCACGCAAAACCTAATTTTGCGTGTGATTTCATAAGCATGGCGGAAAATAAACGTGGGCAACTATATTTTATTGTGTTCCTGAAGGGTTAAAACCTAGATTAACTTCACCGGTGGTTCCAGGTCCCAGTGGTCTTTATACTGTTTTCGTGACAGTACTATCCGTATCTTTTATTCTGGGTTCTTTTAGCCTGGCGCAGATCCTGTTGACCCACAGTAAACGCTCCGTTCTTCTTCACGCAATCCTTGGTGTCATTGAGATTATCGTATAAAAGTCATCCTATCATCTGATAGTACCTAATAGCCAAAGATAGTTTAAAAAAATTATCCTAGGTGTAGTCTTGGAACGAGTCAGAGAGGCTCAGTTTCACACACGGCCTAGGCGTTGCAACATAAATACACCGCTTAAGCAAAAGAAACAGGAATGTGGAAAATTCTAGGCCATCTGTGGAGAAGAGCAGATAAACACTGAAGGCAAAGACAAAGCAGAACGGAGAAACTCTTGTCTCTCTGCTAACCTTAGCCACAGGCGTAAACCTTATTCAGATGCAAGAAAGGCATTTTGGTATGGTGACACTGAATGTGATTACGCTTCATGGTTTTTGTCGTGTTTTATAAGCTCAAATCAAGTGTATAATTCTGCATGTACTGTGTGTGAAAAGCAAAATAGTTAGAAATGGGATTAGTAATAGAACGCTGAATGGGAAGATGCCAAAAGTAGCAGGAAAAAAGGACAGCACACCAGAAAGCCTTCTTTCTTTGCTGTGGGATGTTACGTGTAGCCAAAACTTGGGTGCGTATATGGAACACGAATCTAGGGCGTGGAACCCTGCCTTGCACAATTACTTCTTTTAGCGTGGAAACCGTACTTGTTCTTTTCTTCTACATAACAGTTGGGGTAATAGTTCTGTTAATTTCTCTTCTAGAGCATCTGCCCTGGAAAGGGAGGCACGAGTTTAATGCATTCCTCGTGGACATTCACGTTCGCTTTTTTTCGTCTCCGGGGAGAGCATCCTAATCGCTGGGGCACAGATTTCATGTAGTAGAGGAGCAAACCCTTTGGCCAAGCCAACCTGTAGAATGAAGTGCAAGATCATACAGTCAGAAAAAACACTTGGGAAAGAGAACCTGCCTGTATCCCAGTGGTTAAGGCATTCTGGAGGGCACGATTCTGGTGGTCTGACCTTTGTTTGTAGGATCGCTTGTCTAGATACTTGGAAAAAGTACCCGTGCAGTCCCGACAGCGGGGAATTAAGAGTCCAGGATGGGGTTTTATTTTATATGCTTTTTAATCTCTTTTCTTCTCTCATCGTAAGTATTTAGTAATTCCAAGGACAATTTCCTTATGCGAGAGATACGGAAATACTCCTCTAGCACGTACTTCAGAACTTTTGGCCTTCTTTTTAATGACGGGTTACCCGTCTTGATTCCTTTGACAGCAGGCCTTGTAGCGAACGCTGCAAGAGTAGAATTGCGACTGCTGACCTGTCTGACAGCAAAAGGTTTATACTGTTGAATACTACCTGGATCAGACCGTGAACGCAAAGGGTGAAAAAGAATATCCAGTTGGAGAATCTCAGTGAAACTTAAATCTGCCGTGCTGTCAACATTCTGAACAAATGGGCCTTTCTGGTATAAACTTCCAGAGTTTGAATGACTTTGGAGACAGACGACTGCCAAGCAAGAGTTTCAGTGATTTCAGTGTTAGATTTTGGCAGGATCTGCACTGATGATTCCTTTTATGGACGTGGCCTCCAAATGTTTATTGTTACGCAGGCTTCTTAATGTGGTGTAAAAAGAGGCTTATCTATTTCGCTGGACAGTGAGAATGAAAAACGTTGAAGGTCACGATGCAAACCAGTGCAGTGCTAGCAAGAATTTACAGTAATTCGTACGGAAGATAAAGATTTCCTTACGTACAGCAGAAAACTAAACTTGTCGCGTACTCCTCACGCTTTTGTCACTGCAGTAGCTTGCTTAAATTTAACCAAAACATTATTTGTCCTTTATGTCATGTTGTGATGTTTTTAGGCCCTGCACATCTCTTTAGGCTTGCTGGCAAGTGTTTCAGTTTTGTGGAATCCACGTGAGTAATGGATTTGGATATTTGCTTCTATATACTTACTAGGAATTAACTGGTTTTTTATTCCAGTCTGAAACATTTCTTATTTTCTTTTTCCTTTCTCTCCTTTTAAGGTACAAGTATGAGTTTTGTCCTTTCCATAATGTCACTCAGCACGAGCAGACTTTTCGATGGAATGCCTACAGTGGGATTTTAGGGTGAGGCATTTGGACCTTTGACGTTTTAGCTATGTTGTTAGCAGGCCACTTCATAGATTGTGAAAAGGAGGCGGTTTTAAAATTAAGATTCTTCTATTGGTCAGCTTAGATCATGGTAGTTCCCAAGGTATTATACATAAAAGTACCCTGTCTTAAAAAATTCAGATTTTTTTTTTTCTTGATAAGTACTAACCTAATATTTTAGCTGGAGACTGATTAATAACCAGTGCCAACTGCAAGTGCGATACGTTCATGTGAGAAATTCAATAATACCTAACTACAGCTTGTATTAGCACAGATTTCATGTCCATCAACTATTTGTAGTTTGAGTTAAATACAAGAATTACAAAATTAAAAGAGTGCTTTATGCCTAATGGTTGTTAAACATTATAAAAAGTTATAAAATCCAATGTAGACCCCCAAAAAAGTATTTAAAGACCCTGGATGATAATACCACCAAATCATAATAGCTAAAAGAAATCTTAAGTATAAACTAGACCATTGCTTCTCTAAATATTTCGTATACGGATGTCCCTTTTTTTTTGTCTTGCGTGCCAAATGGTAAGTCAGTGTGCGAGGAAACCGGTACATCGCTGTGCCGAGGGTATCATTTGCTTTAGGACTAGCAGAAGTAGACTAGTGTTTGTAGGTGCTCTCACCAGCACTAAAAGTCCTGCCAACAAACCGAGTTGCACGGGGTACTTAGCCTCAAGGAATTTGTTGTGGGATTGATCTATCAACTGTATTTTACTGGACTTAAACACGGATTTCTAAGCGGAAATGGTTTCCAAACTGAAATTTGATCCAAATCTCTGCTCCCAAAAAGCGCTATTGATGTGCCCTAGATGGCAACCTGGATAGCGAACTAGACCGCCTCCGAGGTGCTGGCCGTAGGAAATGGAAATACTGAGACAACAAAAATGAAATATATACGCTTAAATGGAACATGGTATGAGGGTATTCTCGGTTTTCCTCCCGAGGGTTCATCTTCTTCTTTCCAGTAACTTAAAACAAAATAGCGACCTCTTTTTCCAGAATCTGGCACGAATGGGAAATCGACAACAACACATTTGTTGGAATGTGGATGAGGGAAGGAGACTCCTGTGAAACTAAGAGCAGACAGACAAAGGTATGGTAACTTAGACTATGCTAATTCAAACAGCAGGACTGTATGTACGCTTGTGAGACTATAGACTCAAACATTCCTACCCTGAAGAAGTCATCATTTAAGCTCTGATAGAAAACATAGAGATGAATTCTTGCAGGGACTACGTGGAGGATGGAAGAGGAAAGCTAGAATCAAGATATAATTTTGAAGACACACACTTAAGTTTTCGCATCGGTACTTACAACACGTTTTTTCCTTGATAGAGTGGTATAATTACTACTGTAAAAATACAGTACAGTGCTTTGTAATTTGTGTCAAGCAAAATAAAGAAAAAAGAGCTCTTTGTTGAATTCGAGATGTCAACCTATTAAGAACATGCAGGAAAGAGGAGGGAAAGGAATTTGTCAGTTAACAACAGCGTGCTGAGAAGCTAAGTATGGTGTTAGAACAAGCACTGGGGGCTTTTCAAGAAAGACTTTGAGGTGATGGAGCATGTCCAGAGAAGGGCGGTGGAGCTGTGGAAGGGTCTGGAGCACAAGCCTGATGAGTAGCACACGTCAACCAGCATCCCCAGGTCTTCTTCCACCAGGCAGCTTTCCAGCTCTTCTTGCCCAAGCCTGGAGCAGTGCACGGGGTTGTCGTGACCCGAGTGCAGCGCCCAGCACTTTGCCTTGTTGAATCTCTTGTGATTACCTGCCAACCTGGCTGCCGTATCCTGGCCGAGGTGAAAATGTTATACTCTAATGGCGATGCCTGATTAACACCTTTATTTCCCATAGAAGCTGCAGAAAGAATTAATATTCTTGTTTGACCTTCGATATTGTGATTGAAATATGTCACTGGCATTTCATTTTGAAGACAGAAAATATTGGTGCCGCAAATCTAAAGATGGAAACGGTTCTCTGCAGTCTGGACGTGTCTTGTATTCTTGAATTAGCACCTTGGTCAGAAATAAAATCTAAGAAAATTGTGCTTATGTTAGATGAGATTCTAAAGGGTGTCCTATTCACCCTCCTTTTTTACTCTCGTTCTTGCTGGAAATACGATGCTTAGAAGTCCAAGGAACAACGGTAGGTGGGGAAGAATCGTTTCCCATTAGAGAGAACAGTTTTCACATTTGGTAAAATAAATGGACGATGCGCTTCCTGTGATGCTTTCTCTGTCGGAAAAAAAAAAGGCACTGGAAGCTTTGACGTGACAGTACGTACAGAAATGTATCTACTAACCTTGGAACACAGCAAATTGATCATCAGGGCTGGTTTTGTTTCACGTAGACCTTTTTCGCTCATCTTTTTTTTTAATGATGTTTAGGTTCATCTTGTTTGTGGAAAGAGCAATAAATTGGCTTATGTGTCCGAGCCAAGTACTTGCGTTTACTCTCTGACATTTGAGACTCCTCTCGTGTGCCATCCCCACTCACTTTTAGGTAAGATTTAGAAAATATTTCGTGGAACAGCTGGCATGTTACGCTATCCCCGGAGCGTACATTTTCAGGTTGAATTTGTACCTTGATATGAATTTGTATTAAATGTTAACATATAATATGAAGCGTACTTTAAATCCCAGTCATTGTAACACATAGGTATTTCTCGAATAAATTGTCACTGTTCGTGTAGACTCAGTGAATGATTTTTTTTGTTCTTTTTTTATTTTTTATTTTATCTTGGACTGTAGGAATAAGCCTTGTGGTATCTGTCAATTTACATTACAAAAAAGCTCAGTTAGAATTACACTGAGCAAAGGAATATGAGGCCTTGTATCTGGAAATAAGAAAAATTTCTGGTCATCCTCCAGAAACTTTAACTCAGTAAATAAAATATATTCTAAGTGCCTTAAGTGTAAAAAGCAGGCTGCATGAGAGCAGCTTCAAAGGTTCTTAAACTTTAAATGCGCGAAGCACAATTTAAGCGTAAGGCCAGCTCCAGAAAGCGGTAGAGACTGTGTACTGCGTAGAAACGTTGAGTTCTTAAAACAAATATGCTTGCATGATACTAGAGGAGGAATTAACTAACGCAGGACAGTGCTCTTGGTTTTTACATGGTTTGACTTCCATTTTTCAGTTTATCCAACTCTGACTGAAGCACTGCAAAGGAAGTGGGATGAAGCAGAGCAGCTTCTGTATGATGAACTAATAACTGACCAGGTTTATTCATTTTTTCCAACTCTATTTGGTAAAAAAACGATTACTGTCAAGTAGCCAAACCTGGCTTCCGTAGTTTCTCCTTTCGGAGTAGATGCATTTATTCTGCAGTTGGCAAATAGTAATTTTCGTGTTCTATAACTACTATATGAGCCGGTAATGAGGCTCGAGGACTTGGAATGGCCAGTGCAAATTACAAGCAGAGATGAGAGTTGTATAGATTGATCTATCACCGTTTGGAAAATTTCTTTTTTAGGGTTACAAAAAGATACTGAAAGAGATTTTTGAGGAAGCAGGACTTCTAAAAGCAACAGAAGAAAATGAAGCTGAAAAACAGATTAAGAAAATAACTCTGGAATTTGAAACGGTGGAAAAGTGCAGTAAGGTATAGAGCATAATATTTACAATGTGGAATTAAATTGCCGCCTTTTTACCGTATGACAGTATGAATGGGAGAGCATTATGTAAATGCCCTTGGTATTCGGCCGAATCTGTTCATGGGGTTATCTTTTCTGGTTTCAATATGTAACAGCCTGCATACCGTGGCATTTGGTATCTTTATTGTAGCCCCTAAGTCAAAAACAAACCAGCAAAAATGAATGCCCGCTAAGAAAATGGGTCTTACGAAGGAATTGGTGTATGCGCTTGGGTTACGAACACCTTGTGGGTACTCTTTCTGGGGAGTATCAGTCTGGAGACAGGAAGGAAGATAAACGTGTAACCGACCTCGAGAATGTTGACACTTCTCTCTGTGAATAATTACCCAGACTCGCTTAAGAATGCACTGGCTGTTGCACAAGCGAAAGGCAGAACAGCCGTATTCATTTCTGAATTACTCCGGCGTGTGCGAACAATTCTTCTGCAACAGAATTGGAATGGGGAAAATAGAGGTAGGAGGTGTGCTCAGCCTAGTGGTCTGCAAGCGGAACATCAGAAAAAGAGCGCGGAAGGGAATTCGTTCGTTGTAATACAGAGAAGCAGTTGCTGTTGTCTTTTTATTTGAAAAATATAGCAAAGACAAAACACTATGTAGTAATTCATGAATATAACCCAGTAAAACCACGGTTAAGCTGAATATAGTTTAATATAAAGATCACCATTTTGATCTGAAAGGAGCTGGAACAGTTGCGGGTTTTTTTCACTCCCTAACAATACGGTACTTAATAATTTGTACCTCTTTTTATGGCTCCATCGTAGCTTAATTGACATAAAGCGGCTGTTTCGGTAACCACAGAATATTAAATACTTATTCTTTTGTTTTGTCTTTATTCATGTAAACACCAAAACACAACAAAAAATTGGGGCTTCCCTGTGATTTCAGGTATGTGGTTTTGAGTCTCAGAAGAACTAGGCAATCCCTGTCTTTGTCAGTTCACAGAAACTGCTGAGAGCAAGAACGTGAAGTTACAAGGTCAAGAGCTCAGGAGGTCACAAACTTCCGGACTGCAGAGTTAGGATAAAAAGAAAATAAGGGTAGTCCTGAAACAAGCTTAAGATTTTGTTCTGTGATAAAATGCCAGTTACAAGACAGATTTGAAGTAGTTACAGAAAGCATACCTCTTGGACTTGAAAAAAGCTCGCTCCTCTTTTGGCAGCACAGACACGTATCTTTTTCTAAAATTTGCACTGTTCTCTTTAGTTTAACATCTTTAAAGCCGAAAGGTGTAGCAGCTATGCCCAATTTAGGTATATATTTGCAAAGTGGGAGAACTATTTTAAATGTATTTTCTTTCTTAGGAATACAAGCGACTTTCTGAAGAAATAAAAAAACTGAGAGTTTTATTAGGTCAGCATGGTATTGCATACAAAGGAAATTCTGGTGAGTTTTTTTGGTATCGTTCTTTTCCATTACCGTCTGCTCACAATGCGAATGCCCCAATGCTGTTTTCAGTTACAGCAACAATTAAGTAATCTGGCATATATGGAGGTAAAATTCAGTAGACAAAGTTTTTAATAAGTACTTAAGTTTTGATTCCTGTGCACAAGGACTTACTTTGTCCTCAAAAAATCTGCTGATCACTTGAAATTCTAGCTTTATAGAAAAATTTTGACTGCTGTTGTAACTGAAGTTTGTCTCTGGTCCCTAAGGTGCCAGTTTAAACGGGAATTGATATTGCCTCAGTAATAGCACAAGCGTGTCTTTTAAGTGACTCCACTTTCTGTATATTAAGCACAAGGCGTGATTTCTTTCGTAACACTTGACGTTTTCCCTATGTCTTCCTGGAGTGGTTTTTTTCCCTTTTTTGAAGTCGCCTGTTCCTTTCTTCCCTCTCTTTGATTTCTCTTAAGTACCATAGCACATACAGTTTTTAGAAGGAAAAAGAGTGGCGCTGGCTATGAAGGAGCACGGCTTATCTGTATTAATTCCAGACAAGTTGTTTTTTGACAATTTTTTTGGAGGGGTTTGTGGTTTGGTTTTTGAGTCGTTTTCCGTTTGTTTGCTTGTTTGTTTTCCCTCGTTCCTTCCAGACCGTCGTGCCATTTATTACATGAACTCTTTGTCAAAGGAGAATTTAATTTCCAGGAGTACATATATATGTATACACATAAATACAGATATATTTTCTTTTACAGATTTTACGTTCAGCACTGGCACTCCAACAAAATGAAGAACCTTTGAGCTACTTCAATAAGCTCAAAATTAGTGGCATACTAGATTTTTTCTTTTTGCTTTGAGAAACTCTTTTCCAGGAAAAAACTCATTAAAAATTTGTATGACACATTATCTGCACATTTAAACTATTAACTATGTAATTTGCACAGTATTTCTGCCTGTTTGGTGTTCTTTCAACATTGCAGTAGTTCTTTTAATTACTGCAGATTAGCACTGTATAATCAAAAGCAGAATTCAGTTCACTCTAGATGACATTTCAAAATTATTTTGTGACTTCCGTGATAAAAATGTTTTGGTGTTTAAAAGCAAAAATAACCGATGTCTTGTTTAAAAACTAAATTTTACAGCTGGAAATACCAGCGTCGAGTACGTAAGTCACCAACTGACAACCGCGGCAGCATCGGTTCTTAACGGGTCAAAGGATGATGAGCACCTGCACGGCGATACAGGAATTTGGAATTACACTGTATGAATAAACTTGGGTGGTTATAGAATGTAAATTAAACTGAACATGTATTATACCACAAACACGATTTACCTTCTCGTGAGTAGTCTTGACTTTTTGAATTTCTGCCCTAAAGCAAACGGAACGTGGTAGAGTGAGGGCACACCATTTTGAGAACAGTTGGCTGGTTTCTGAGAGCATTTGTAACACTTCTTTGCAGTATTTGGCACAAGTCTACAGCTTCTGCGTGGCTAGTCCCAGCTTTTGCTATTTTTATTGATAAGCGTGCTAACAGTTGGAGTAAATACAAACCAGTTCAAGGCCGGTGCTGCGAGATGTCGTAAGAAAGGTACTAAGTAGCAGAAAAAGGAACGTTTTCCGCCACAGCAGTGCAGAACACGCCACTCCACCCACTCGTGTTCAAAGGTCGATGTCATCTTTGGCTGTCAGGTTAAATGAAAGTTGGTCCTGTCAGGAAAATTAATCCACAAACACCAGAGGTTTTTGTCCAAAAAGGGGACAGAGGAGTCCTGTTACTTTATTCGAATAACGGGAGAGGCCTTGGGGGTCTCTCAAATTTCGGAGGATGCAGCCTCCTTTCTGTCCTAATTTCCCGGCCGCATTTCCCTCTTTCTTTCCCCATTGGCTGAGGTGCTCGAGAGGTACAGACTTCCCGAAATGCCTAAGACGCCCTTCTAATGTATAACCCCCTACTTTAATTTTTTTTTAACTTTTGGAATTCACGGTTCTTCGCATCGTCTCTTTCATCTCTCAATATCCAATTACATTTACCTACAGTTCCTTTGCAAAGACAGATCTCTTTCCTTCCATTCATCAATCAGTGGAATCCTTCCCGTTGTTTCTTTTATCTCTCAGTGCTAGTTTTATCTAGCAGCAGGCCCACAGCTTGTTCGTAAAGACAAGTCCCTTATTCCTCTCAATCCCTCCTCTTTTATTTTTATAATAATTGTCTTTACAAACTTTAGTTATCATTGACCTAATTTTCTATTCCTGGGTCTTTTTGGGTTTTGCAGTTATTTGCAGTGACATCATTTTCTGTCCTTTTGTCGCCATTTCTGGATCTGCAGGCACGGCTACTACCTGCATCCCTTTGATCACACGAAGATAAGTTGCACTGAGGAAGGGATCGCGCACGGTAAAAAGATTAGAGTTGCTACAGCCCGTAAGAGAAAAAAGCATTTGTTTAACCCATAGTCCACCAGGTGACCACAAAAACATGCCCCGTTCCCATCCTTTCCACGGTTGGACCGGTACATGAGCTAACTTTCGTATTCCCTTTGTTATTTGTTTCACCACTTTTTTATTATCCTCTACTTGCAAATAGCAGTTCGAGTCATTTACTTTTCTACGCACTCACCCTCGGCTAAACGCAGAGATAAAGTCCAGTCAAAACGCTTTTTCCCACGTATACACCTCCTGTTCTATTTAGACAATAAATGCCCCTTTCAGAAGAATGAAGTAGCTGTGGACTTCCTCCTTCATCCTAAAATGCTAAGGTTAAAGGTTTTTGCTACTTCTTCTCCTAAGACTAAAAAATTACTCTCCCACTTTTGGCCTCAACCTAACTGACACTATAAAGGTAAGATTATTTTTAAAACCACCCTAATGGTGTAATCAAATCCCCCAATCACTTTCACGTTGTCTTCCGCACTACCTGTGGCTAGCGAAGGCACAGAAAGAGCTTAACGTAAAGAAAGCAATGACAGCGAAAGGAACCACACCGCGTGCTGAGTTCATTGTCCAAATGTTTCTTGAACTCAGACAGGCTTGCTGTGAACATTTCCCTGGGGAGCCTGTTCCAGCACCCAACCATNCCCCCCCCCGATGACTGGAGATCCGAGAGGAGGGATGCCCCTACGGACTATTTCAGCGGACGGTCTGCGGGTAGGCACACGAGGCTTCCCCCGATGTCGACGCACCGGCTTCCGCCTCAGTCCACTCCTGCGGAGGGTCGGTCGCGGCCTCCCCCTCGTTTTCCTCCGGCCGAGATGTCCAAATCTCCGGGGCT